>JAJAGP010004189.1:0-54977 GCA_025084515.1 Ancistrus triradiatus | reverse complement strand
CGGAATCTTCAAAATAAGTTACCGTTAAGAATTAAATAAATTCTACAAATGAAACATGACTGACGCAGAGAAGAAGGTTCGGCTTAAGACCTCAAAAGTGCACTTCATGCTTCACATAACAAAAAATGTGTAACATGCAAGCTTTGCAAGTGATCTGACCTGGCACGGGAGCACCACGGTGCTGATATAGCCCTCAAAACGGAAACAGGTTGCAGTCACCGATGAGGATGAAGGGAGTTCAACAACAGCGTAAGTCACCACAATATCCCGAATTTGCTTCGTTTGGAAGTGAGGAAACGTAACGGCGCACTCATATTATGCGAACAGGTATAGCATGATTCGTGCTGTTTTTCTGCTTGTTAGCTGGATAATGACAGTTATGGAGTTAAGAGACAGATATCCTATATTGGCCAGGCTAGCCAAGTCCTATATATGCATTCCTGCTACTTCATCACTGTCTGACCGTTTATTTTCTGCAGCAGGAAATATAGTCTCTAAAAAGAGAGCCGGCTTTAGCCAAGAGCATGTTGACATGCTAACATCTTTGGCTTGCAATGCAAAGTTTCTAAAGAAAGAGCGTGAATGAGTTTGTATGTAGTGTTTGCATCAGAGATGCACTTATTTTTCTTTATTCTTTATTGTATTATTATTAATTTATTGTAAGCACTTATTTGCTCTGTTATTTAGTGTTATATTTCTGAATAAAGACATGGAAAGGGTTTTTTTTAAAACCCGATTCATCGATTAATCGAAAAAATAATCGACCGATTAATCAATTATTAAAATAATCGTTAGTTGCAGCCCTATGATAAACCACTCCAATTTCTGAATAGGGGTTTAGTCTTAATCTCAAATCTGTTGACCATCTACCCATATAAATAGTATCTACAACATTTACTCCAGATATAAAAATGAAGTGTTGATATAATGCTAAATTAAAAAAACTGGCGAATTAACAGGTAGACCATACCATTTCCAATTCTAAATCCATCATTTTCTGATGGAGCGCTGCCTCTGTGCCCTCAATCTGCTGGATCCACTATAAATGAACAGAGAAACACACAAACAAACACACACAAACACACAGATGTTTTTTGTTAAAAACTAAATGAGTCTCACAAGTTGTGTTCCTGCACTTAACTGAGTAACCGTGGAAAGCCTGTAATATTGTTTTAATTTGTTGGGAGTTGTTTTTGAATGTATCATCAAATCACCATCACAAATATGTAATTACTCCACAGCATCATTATTAATGCAATATGGTGATTAATTCCTGTGTTCAGGGAAAGAAAATGACATTGTTTTGAGTTACTTACATTTTAGCCTTCCAAATGTTGTGTACTACTTCTATTACAGAATAATTATTATATACTTTGTTATATAACTATTACAGAAGAGTACAGAGCATGAAATTGCAAACTGTGCAGTCGAGACATTTACCTTCTCAGCTAAAGATAGCACAGTGCTTGCTTGGATAATGGCCACTTGTTCTTCATTTCTTAAATTCTGTAAAAATTGGGGAATGCAACTGTAATATATGTGTGCAACAGCAATAAATACGTTGAATATTAAATACAAAGTCTGACTCACCCCATTATCTCCTAGGATATCTAATAATTTGATCAGATCAGGTATACACACGTCCTGTGGAAAAAAAAGTAGAAAGGTTAAAGGCTAGGCGTCATCAATGAGGTGATCTGAGTTCACTGTATAATGAGAAAAGCTATGTGTTTACCTTCACCCCTTCCTTTATACAGTAGATCTGGAGGGCACTTACTCCCTCTGAAAAAGGGTGGATCGAAAGAGTATAGGGTGGAGATCTTCTCTCTCGCTCCTATCAAGTAAAACAGAGGAGCTCCATAATGTGCCAAAACCATCACTGGCTCATCAGCCTCATCAGTTTGAATGTTTACCATTTAAATCTTCAAAATGATCTTATGAAGACATCAGTAAGTAAGGAATATCTTTTTGGTTTGTGCTTTTAGAAACTCTTATTGTTACCTTCATCTTGGATGCATGCATAATGTGACTCGAGCCTTGTAATACCATGCAGATAACCTGAACGTCATAATCCATGGTTCATTAAGTCTCTTAAACAAGTAGCAGTGTTATTAGACAGATTTTCTAATTCAACTATCTGTTACAATTGTATATTATCTTGTCTGCCTGCATGTGTATGTAGAATCAGATTAAATAAGTATGAAAGAGTATATAAGTTTGATATCCATCAAATATGAGCACTGAATATAAGTGATTCAGACTGTAAAACGCTGTATATTGTATAGAGGCCCGACCACAGCTATCTTAACTTTATAGATAAAGGATATAAGATCTTGTTAGGCTTAAAAATTGTTTGGTCATGTTATTTAGAAATGTGGGCGTCTTTAATTTCCTCCTGCTTTACTTGACTAGAGGTGTAAATGCATTGACAGCTTTCAGGCTTCAGTGAATGCAAATATAACCAGTACTGAAGTTTCCCTATGGATGTATTAAACTATATCATGTTATTTTACTATATTAAGTTTCAGGTCAGTTTAGAACTAAAAAGAAAAATATTTGTACAAATGTTGTAGGATGTTTACAATACTGAAAAAAAGTTTTTTTTCCATTTCCCCCCCCCAAATTTGTACCCTTGCATTTCCCAGTCAGGGCCAGAGAACATGGGGCAGAGGAAATATGATATGAAAGAAAAAGAATGAGTAGGTCCAACCTCTAGTTCAAGTATTCGAAATTCAAGCAGCTCATTTTGATCTTTAGAGTCCTGAAGTTCTTGCTGCAATCGTGTATTTTCACTATCTATCTTCTCCACCTGCAAAAGAGCAACATTAGATATTAGAGAATAATGAACCAAGTAATAGAAGGTATAAGGTTGATATAGCTTTGTGTGTAAAAGGACAGTGTATCCAGAATACTGAATCCTCATTTCCATATCTCCTTCTGCAAGCATGGGAGAAAAAGAAAAACATTTGCAGGAACAAACCTTCTCCAGGAGTTCTTGATTGCGCCTGAGGAACAGCTGCTTCTCCTCAACCCACTTGGAGTCCTACAGTGGATGAATGAATGCATCACTACCAAATCATATTATAGGTCCTTAATGGCAACAGTACGCTTTGAGTACCATGGTCAGGCACGTGGCCCCATGATAAAATAGTACAAACCTTCAGACCTAGGTTTTCAGGCCTAATGTGCAAAAAGCCCAATGATCACTATAGATAAGCAATTTTTGGGAAAATACCTCTGACACATCTGATTTGTGTAACTAGGCCATAATACAGGACACTCTTCCCTCAGATGTGGACATGTAGTGGTGCTTGAAAGTTTGTGAACCCTTTCAAAGTGTTTATATTTCTGTTTACATACGACCTACAGTGGGGCAAAAAAGTATTTAGTAAGCCGCTGATTGTGCATGTTCTCCTACTTAGAAAGATGAGAGAGGTCTGTAATTATCATAAGTACACTTCAACTATAAGAGAAAATCACATTGTAGGATTTTTAAAGAATTTAATTGTAAATCATGGTGGAAAATAAGTATTTGGTCAATAAATTTGGTTCAACTCAATACTTTGTAAAGTAACCTTTGTTGGCAATGACAGAGGTCAAACGTTTCCTGTAAGTCTTCACCAGGTTGGCACACACTGTAGCTGGTATTTTCTATAGGACTAAGGTCTGGAGACTGGCTAGGCCACTCCAGGACCTTGAAATGCTTTTTACGAAGCCACTCCTTCGTTGCCGAGTGGTGTGTTTGGGATCATTATCATGCTGGAAGACCCAGCCACGTTCCATCTTCAATGCTCTCACTGATGGAAGGAGGTTTTGGCTTAAAATCTCACGATACATGGCCCCGTTCATTCTTCCCTGACACGGATCATTCGTCCTGTCCCCTCTGCATAAACACAGCCCTAAAGCATGATGTTTTCCTCTCCCATGCTTCACAGTAGGTAAGGTTGTTCTTTGGATGCAACTCGGCATCCTTTGTCCCCAGTTTTTGAGTTGTTTACCAAAAGTTCTATTTTGTTTCATCTGACCACATGATATTCTCCCAAGCCTCTTTCTGATCTCCATATGCTCTTTGGGCAAACCACTTAGACGGGCCCTGGACATTTTACTGGCTAAGCAGGGGGCCACCTGGCACTGCAGGATCTGAGTCCCTCTCGGCTTAGTGTGTTACGGATGGTAGCTTTGTTACTTTGTCCCAGCTCTCTGCAGGTCATCCCAGGTCCCTCCCGTGTAGTTCTGGGATTTTTTGCTCACGCGTTTCCTCATGATAATTTTGACCCCACGAGACGAGATCTTGCGTGGGCCCCAGATCGAGGGAGATTTATCATGGTCCTTGTAAGGTCTTACCTTGCTCCCACAGTTGTTTATTCACACCACCGGCTTGCCTATTGGTAGATTCACTCTTCCCAGCCTGGTGCCGGTCCTACATTTTCTTCCTGGTGTCCTCGACAGCTCTTTGGTCTTGGCCATTGTTAGTTTGGAGTCCTGACTTTTGAGGCTGTGGCCGGTGTCTTTTAATTACAACCCCTGCACCAATTATGGAACACCATCTTGGATGAGCACCATTAGACATTTCATTCTGCAAACTAACTCAGATAAAAACATGATACAATAATAAGGTCATTCCAAAGTGCAACTTGTTGACTTTCAGGAACACTTAAAGAAATGAAGAGAAAACATTGTGGAAGTCAGTGAATGTTACTTTCATTGACCAAGCACAGGGAAAAAAATATGGAATCACTCAATTCTGAGGAAAAAAGTATGGAATCATGAAAAACAGATAAACAAAAGACCATTCAAAATACATCACTAGTATTTAGTTGCACCACCTTTGGCTTTTATAACGGCTTTCAGTCTCTGAGGCATGGACTTGATAAGTGACAAACAGTATTATGCATCAATCTGGTGCCAACTCTCTTTGATAGCAGTTGCCAGATCAGCTTTGCAGGTTGGAGCCTTCTTGTGAACCATTTTTTACAATTTCCACCACAGGTTTTCAATTGGGTTGAGATCTGGACTATTTGCAGGCCATGACATCGGCTGAATGTGTCTTTCTCCAAGGAATGCCTTCACTGTTTTTGTCCTATGGCACGATGCATTGTCATCTTGGAAAATTATTTCATCACCTCCAAACAGCTGTTCAACTGAAGGGATGAGAAAACTGTCCAAAATCTCAATGTAAACTTGTGCATCGATAGAAGAATTAACCACAGTCATCTCCCCAGTGCCTTTGCCTGACATGCAGCCCCATATCATCATATTTCTTCAGGCAGGCCTCTTCATAAATCTCACTGGAACAGCACCAAAAAAAAGTTCCAGCATCATCACTTGTCCAATGCAGATTCTTGACTCATCACTGAAGATAACTTTCATCCAGTCATCCACAGTCCATGATTGCCTCTCCTTAGCCCATTGCAGTCTTGTTCTTTTATGTTTAGGTGTCAATGATGGTTTTCTTTTAGCTTTCCTGTATTGAAATCCCATTTCCTTTAGCCGATTTCTAATGGTTCAGTCACATACATTGGCTCCAGCTTCCTCCCATTTATGCTTCATCTCTGTAGTTGTACTTTTTCGGTTTTCAAGACAAATGACCTTAAGTTGTTTGTCTTGACGCTTTGATGTCTTTCTTGGTCTACCAGTACGCTTGGCTTTAACAGCCATTCCATGCTGTTTGTATTTGGTCCATATCTTGGATACAGCTGACTGTGAACAGCCCACATCTTTAGCAACCATGCGTGAAGAGTTACCTTCTTCAAGACGTTTCACAATCCTCTCTTTTGTTTCAAGAGACATTTCTCTTGTTGGAGCCATGGTTCTTGCCACTCCACTTCGTCCGGCAGCCCTCCAAGGTGTCATGACTTCAGGTGTTTTTAATTGCAGACTAACGAGCAGATCTGCTCTGAGGCAGGTGTCCATTTAGGGAAAGGAAATTGACTGGGTGTGTCCTTATTTTCTACCTCCAATTTGAGTGATTCCATACTTTTTTCCTCAGAATTGAGTGATTCCATATTTTTTTCCCTGTGCTTGGTCAATAAAAGTACATTCCACTGACTTCCCCAATTTTTTCTCTTCATTTCTTTGAGTTGTTACTGAAAGCAAGTTGCACTTTGGAATGACATTTTATTGTATCATGTTTTTTGATCTGATTTTGTTTTACGAAGAAATGTCTGAATGAGTTCTCATCCAAGACTGTTGATTCCCATACTTTTTGCCAGGGGTTGTACAGGTAATGAGGTCAAACAGGTGACATTAATACAGGTAACGAGTGGAGGACAGAAGAGCTTCTTAAAGAAGAAGTTACAGGTCTGTGAGAGCCAGAAATCTTCCTTGTTTGTGGGTGACCAAATACTTATTTTCCACCATGATTTACAATTAAATTCTTTAAAAATCCTACAATGTGATTTCCTGGATTTTTATTTCTCATTTTGTCCTATTATTTCTCATGAAGTGTACCTATGATGAAAATGACAGACCTCTCTCATCTTTATAAGTAGGAGAACTTTCACAATCAGTTGCTGACTAAATACTTTTTTTGACCAGGTATAAATTCTGTCTCATTCAAAACTGGGTTTCTTTTTTTACTTTTAGGACTTGGTATGAAATTCTGATAATGTTTAATTCACATCTGTGAAGAAATACAGAGAATTCAAAAGGGTTCACAGACTTTCAAGCTTCCAACTCTCTGAAGTTTACTCATAGCTCAAATACAAGACCTACGCCATTTCACACCATCAAATCATAACAAATCAACAATAATAAAGATGATGACTAGTAGTAAATTATAATTAAGGACTACTCACTTGCCCTTTCAGTGTGAGCTCTTTTTCCAAATCTTCAATTTTGGCCTTATACCTCTGAACATCAGCCTGGAGTTGCTCATGTGCCTGCAGAAATAACCATTTATTCAAAAATATTTTATTGTGATCTAATTTACACACATATGCAAATGTGACTGCTTATAATTTACACACATACAGCACTGAACAAAATTATTTCTTAGAAATCAATGAATGACTTCACATTCTTGAATTTAAAAAAACCCTGACCTTGTCAGGCCTATAAACATCACATTTTGCATACCCATAATTTTTAATTATCACTGTCAATATCCGATCCAAACTGGATTAAGCAGGTATTGGAAATTAATGACATGATTTAGATTTGATGCTGTTTAATTTTGGTGGCATGTGTTAAACTGTTGTCCACAAGGACACCCAAACCCAGGATTTCCCAGCAAATCATTGGATAGAACACCACACAGTACATCCTGGTGCCATCACTTCCCCAGGTAAACAGCGCACACGCACCTGGCCTAACTAAAAACGGGACTAATCAAACCAGACAATGTTCAATGAACCCAGTACATTTTAACATCAGTGTTATTTGACTTCCATTTTTGAAATAATCCAGGGTTAACTTATCTGGAGACATCTGTTAGACTTATCCAGAGTCAATTCTTTATCAGAACTCAATCTTATATAATCAACAATATTTCAAACAATGGCAAACACCCCACATTACAATCCAATGCCCCTCATCCAGAGTTCTCATACACAATACACAAACAAAAAAACAACAACAACAACAAGAAAGAAGAGTAAAAACATACACACAAAAGGTAGAGAAGATAGAGTGAGACACGCACAGAACAAGACAATAAAAAAAGAGTGATATCACTACCCCTTATCTCAGCAACACCATGAATAGTAGGAATAATAGAAATACTAAATACATCCACACACAGCTATTGTAACGTTGCACGGAGAAAGAGGAGACAAATGCAGCAACTTGACGAACAGGAGGTTTATTAGGAAACAACAGAACAAAGGGATACAGACAGGACGGGCAAGGAGCATGGAGGACAGTAGGGAACCAAGTGAATCGGCGGGGAGAGGTGAGTGAGAGACGCTGAAATAGACTAGAAATCAATGACTCAAAAGGAAACATGGGGAAGGTAATAAGTACTCGGGGGAGGTGGATTGTGCCAGACTACGGGTGTGGACATCCGGGCTGCCGGTGGGCGTGACAGTACCCCCCCCCGAAGGCCGCGTGCAGGAAGGCGCGCGGCGTGAGACAGCGGCGGCGACCCCCGAGGAGGGCCTGCGCGGACGGCCGCGGGGCCTGAGGGCCGGGCGGTCAGGACTGGTTGCGTGGAACTCCCGGACGAGGAGGGGGTCGAGGATGTCTTTGGCGTCGACCCAGCCGCGCTCCTCCGGACCGTAACCCTCCCAATCAACCAAGTACTGCAGCCGTGCACCTCGCCGACGGGAATCCAGGAGGCGGCGGACGGCATAGGCGGGACTCCCGCCCAGTTCCGCAGGTGGCGGACGGTCAGACGGAGAGGAGTCATCCAGAGGACCAGGCACCCAGGGTTTGAGAAGCGACACATGAAAGGTCAGACAGATACGTAGATGCGGAGGCAGGTCGAGCTTGTAAGTGACGTCGTTGATTTGACGAAAGATCTTGAACGGTCCCAGGTAGCGTGGTGAGAACTGAGTACTGCCTTGTGCGCGCCGGAGATCCCGTGAGGACAACCACACTCTATCTCCCAGTTGGTAAGCCGGAGCGGGGCGGCGGTGACGATCCGCGTGCCTCTTGTAGCGGCGGATGGCTTTGTCGATCCGCTGATGCACCTGACACCAGACCTCCTCGCTGCGACGAAACCAATTGTCGACGGCAGGTGTGTCGGCCGACGTGGCATCCCAAGGGACAAACGGCGGTTGGAAACCCAGGACGCACTGGAAAGGAGTGAGACCAGTAGCGGAGTGACGTAGAGAGTTCTGCGCAATCTCGGCCCAGGGAAGAAACAGGCTCCAGTCCAGCGGATTGTGCAGACAGTAACACCGCAGGAACTTTTTCAATTCCTGGTTGGAACGCTCGCACTGGCCGTTTGTTTCCAGGTGGTAGCCAGAAGAGAGGCTCACCGTAGACCCCAGCTTGTCAAAAAAGGCGCGCCAGACTGCGGAGGTGAACTGGGGTCCCCGGTCCGAGAGGATGTCCTCAGGAATGCCGAAAATGCGGAACACCTGCTCGAAAAGAACCTCCACCGTCTGCAGAAAGGAAGGAAGTTTGACCAAGGGCACGAAGCGAACGGCACGTGAAAAGCGATCAATAACAGAGAGAATGGTGGTGTACCCTTGAGATGGAGGGAGGTCAGTGATGAAATCGACCGCGATGTGGGACCAGGGCCGTTGCGGTATAAGCAAGGGATGGAGCTCTCCGGAGGGAAGAGTACGAGGAATCTTGCACTGGGGGCAGATGCTGCAGGAAGCTAAAAAGCGATGAACATCTCTGCGCATGTTATGCCACCAATAACGAGTGGCGAGCAGTAGATAAGTACGGGATGTCCAGAGCGGAGGGAGACGTGCGCCCAAGTGACGAGACGGTCCCGGAACTCCGCCGGCACGAACTTCTTGCCAGCAGGGCAACCTGGGGGAACACTCGTTCGGGCGAGGCTGTAATCCAGTTCAAGTTCGAGGTCCCACTGGACAGCTCTGACAATACAGGACTCTTGGATGACTAAGGCAGGAGGTTCCGGAGAGACAGGGTCTGAAACATGACTACGAGACAGGGCGTCCGCCTTGGTGTTCTTCGAGCCGGGCCGGTATGATATGGTAAACGCGAAGCGAGTGAAGAACAGGGACCAACGTGCTTGACGAGCATTGAGTCGTTTGGCGGAGCGCAGGTATTCGAGGTTCTTGTGGTCAGTGCGGACTGTGAAAGGGTGATTGGAACCCTCCAACCAATGTCTCCATTCTTCCAAGGCCAACTTGATGGCCAGCAGTTCGCGATCCCCGATGTCATAGTTGCGTTCAGCAGGTGAAAGCTTGTGGGAGTAGAAGGCGACTGGATGCAATTTGAGCGGATCGCCCAAGCGTTGAGAAAGGACCGCACCCACTCCCACTGAAGACGCATCGACCTCCAAAATAAAGGGACGATCCGGATCGGGGTGGCCTAGGATCGGAGCGCTGGTGAAGGCAGTTTTGAGAGCGGCAAAGGCCTCTTCTGCTTCCGATGGCCAATGAAGGAATCGGGGATTGCCTCGCAGAAGTGTGGTCAGGGGCGCCACCACCTGGCTGAAGTTCCGAATGAACCGACGGTAAAAATTTGCGAAGCCCAGGAATCGTTGAAGATCCTTAATGGATTTGGGCACGAGCCAGGAGAGGACAGCCGAAACTTTGGATTCGTCCATGGCCACACCGGACGGTGAAATGACGTAGCCGAGGTAGTGGACAGCTTGAGTGTGGAAATCACACTTCTCCGCTTTGACGCGGAGGTGATGCGAGCGCAGCCTTTCGAGCACCAGTCGTACTTGAGCGATGTGGGTGGTCAGGTCCGGCGAGTAAATCAGGATATCGTCCAGATACACCAACAGGAAGCGGCCCAGCATGTCACGAAAGATGTCGTTTACGAATGCCTGGAATACTGATGGAGCGTTTGCCAGGCCAAAGGGCATGACCAGATACTCATAGTGCCCCGACGGTGAGGCGGAAGAGGAGCCGGTGACCCTTGTCCGAAGACTGAAGACAGGTCCTGGTATTGGCTGGGCACATTGAGAGGAAGAGTGGAAGAGACGGAGACCGGGAGGGTATTAATCCGGAGGGCAGGACGACGTAGACAGTGTTGCTGAAACCATGGTGACCAACGGATGAGTTCCTGGGCGGACCAGGAGATGAGAGGGTCATGACGATGGAGCCAAGGGAGTCCCAGTATGACGGGATAGGCCAGGGAGGCTACAGGGAAAAAGGTGATCGTCTCCACATGTGTAGCGCTGGTGATGAGGTGTAGAGGAGCGGTGACACGAGTGATGAGGCCGGAGCCGAGGGGTTGTCCGTCAGCGGCAGTGACCCGCCGGCCAGCGAGAAGAAGGGTGCAGGGAATCTTCCACTCGTTGACCAGATGATCGGAGATGAAGTTTCCCTGAGCACCGGAGTCGATCAAGGCTGTGAGAGGAACCTCAGAGTGAGAGACTTGTAACAATACAGGTAACGTGAAGGAGGGTAGAGGAGAGGGTAGGCTCACTCGAAATGTACGTGCCAAATCCCTGGCACGGCCGCCAGCAGAGGGGGCAAGGTCACAATCAGGACGTCGGTGACGATCAGAACCGCAATAACAGCATAGGCCCATCCGAAAGCGACGCTGGCACTCATCGGAAGATAGACGAGTCCCTGCGAGTTCCATGTCCTCGGGGGGAGGCGACGGATCCCGGCCAGAGAGAGCAGGTGTAGTACGAGACGCGGTGCGTGGTCTGGTTGTGAGCAACTGATCCAGGTGCACCGTGAGGGTGATGAGTTCCTCTAGGGAGAGATCGAGATCGCGTCCAGCTAACTCCCTCCTAAGATCGGGACGCAAACCCTGAAGGAAGGCTGAAAGAAGCGCCGAGGTGTTCCAGCTGCTCTGGGCTGCCAGCGTGCGGAATTGAAGCGCGTACTCAGCGGCAGAACGGCGACCCTGGCGGATGTGGAACAACAGTTCACCGCTGGAACGCCCCTCGCGAGGGTGCTGAAATACAGAACGAAAGGCGTTGACAAAACGAGTATAATCCCGGACCTCCGGACCCTGTTGGGACCAAATGGCGGTGGCCCAGTCCAAGGCATGATGCGTGAGAAGAGAGATAACCAGGGCATGATGCGAGCAGCGTCAGATCTGGGGGTGCGTGAAGAAAATAGAGGTCGCACTGCATCAAAAAGCCCTCGCAACGATCCAGGTCCCCTCCATACTTTTCCGGCAGAGCAATTCTGTAGGTGGAAGGTGAGGGTGAGCTTTGCGGAGGACTGGAGGGAAGCGGGACGGAGGCGGCGTCTGCAGCGACGGGGCCCTGCGGGAGCCGTGACACCCGCTGGGTGAGCTCGTTGACCAAGGGGACTAGGGTACGCTGGTTCTCGGCGAGGTACGAGACGGCTTGAACCACCTCCTGAAGCTGAGCACAGAGGTCAGCCAGCTGTTGTTCTACCGTAGGAGCGGGAGCGTGACCAGAGCCAGTTGCCACTGTCTCCATAGCGGCCGATTCAACTGTAACGTTGCACGGAGAAAGAGGAGACAAATGCAGCAACTTGACGAACAGGAGGTTTATTAGGAAACAACAGAACAAAGGGATACAGACAGGACGGGCAAGGAGTATGGAGGACGGTAGGGAACCAAGTGAATCGGTGGGGAGAGGTGAGTGAGAGACGCTGAAATAGACTAGAAATCAATGACTCAATAGGAAACAGGTGGAGGTAATTAGTACTCGGGGGAAGTCGATCGTGCCAGACTACGGGTGTGGACATCCGGGCTGCCGATGGCCGTGACAGCTATAACAGGGCCCTCCCGGTGTGATGCAAGTCAAAGTCATGGCAGACTGCATACCAGGGCAGAGGTAATGATGTGACAATTACTGCTCCAGGGCAAAGTGTAGCAGGGCAACAGTGACACCAAGGAGTCTTACTCAAATGAATTACAGCCATTATGTCTTCAGTTGAGGTATCGACCATTCCTTCACATTTTATCATAATGTATGTCTGAATTTTGTTTCAGCCAAACTGAAGGAAAGCTGATGTTTGAAAAGAGTTTGTAAACACTATGTGAAAATGCAAACATTTAAACATGGCCCACTTCTAACATTAAACAACTGGGCACCTCAGCTGTCTGTGCATTAAGATAAAGAGAACCCAGTTAAACAAAGGGGTCAAAAATATTATACTCTGTCATTTCTTCATAAAGGAAAACAATCCAATGTTATACATCTGTGCGTGGCGAAAGCATGTGAACCTCTAGGATTAGCCATTAATTTGGTGGTGACATTAGAGTCTGTTGTTTTCAATCAGTGAGATGACAATCAGGTGTGAGTGGATGGCCTGTTGTATTGTACAGAACAGGGATCTATCAAAGTCTGATCTTCACAATAAATGTTTGTGGAAGTGTATCATGGGTAATACATCCAAAATTGTGAAAACAATGTCCCCACTAACATTTGTGAATATTGGATGAACTTTGTGGCAACCACAGTAATAAACATAGAATGCCTCAAAACAATATCTTCAAAAATTTGAAGAACGTTTGGACATCCTGCATTCCATTCAACATGGCCATCAAAGCATGAGCAAATGAGATTTCAGAGAACCTCCAAAAAAATATCTGTTGATGATCAGGCTGGAAAAGTTACAAAACCACCATCTGCAGTTTGCGAAAGATCACGTGGGCAATCCAGATGTTTACTGGAAAAATCTTATCCCATCTGTGAACATGTGGTGGAAGTATCATAGTTATGGTCTGTTTTACTGTACCTGGCCAGGGCAGCTTACCATCACTGATGGAACAATGAATTCTGAATTATACCAGAAATTTTCAAGGAAAATGTCAGGACATCTGTCCGTGAACCGAATCTCAAGAGAACAAGCAGCAACGACTCTAAACACACAAGTCGTTCTACCGAAGAATGGTTAAGGAAGAATAAAATTCATGTTTTGGAATGGCCAAGTCCTGACCATAACCCAACAGAAATGTTGTGAAGGACCTGAAACAAGCATTTCAGAATTCCCACCAAAATCCCAGAGCTGAAGCTGTTCTGTACGGAGGAATGGGCTAAAATTCCTCCAAGCCGGTGTGCAGGACTGATCAACAGTTACAGGAAACGTTTATCTGCAGTTATTGCTGCACAGGGGGGTCACACCAGATACTGAAAGCAAAGGGTCACATACTTTTGCCACTCACTAATATGTAATATTGGATCATTTTCCTCAATAAATAAATGACCAAGTATAATAGTTTTGTCTCATTTCTTTAACTGGGTTCTCTTTATCTACTTGTAGGACTTGTGTGAAAATCTGATGATGTTTTAGGTCATTTTTATGCAGAAATATAGAAAATTGTAAAGGGTTCACAAATTTTCAAACACCACTATAAGTGATTCAGACTGTAAACCGCTGTATATTGTATAGAGGCCCAACCACAGCTTTCTTTACTTTATAGATGAAGGATATAAGGATCATGTTAGGCTTAAAAATAGTTTTGTCATGATATTTAGAAATGTGGATTTCTTTAACTTTCTCCTGCTTTAGAGAGTTAAGTAATTTAGGCAGAAAAACAGAAATAAGGTACATAAACTTTTAAGCACCACTGTATGCAAAATGCTGTACCTACAGACATACACATGAACAATGACACACAGACATAAGATAAATGAATGCTCTGTCATTGCCAACAAAGGTTATGTTTCAAAGTATTGAGTTGAACCAAATTTATTGACCAAATACTTATTTTCCACCATAATTTACAAGTAAATTATTTAAAAATCCTACAATGTGATTTCCTGGATTTTTTTTTCTCATTTTGTCTCTCATAGTTGAAGTGTACCTATGATGAAAATTACAGACCTCTATCATCTTTCTAAGTAGGAGAACTTGCACAATCAGTGGCTGACTAAATACATTTTTGCCCCACTGTATGTGACTTGTATAATGACATAGGCAGAGCGTGAGTGGTTAACTGAATGAATAAATCATGGAAGGCAGCTGGATCACCATTGTTTGTAATACTGATAAAGCATCCCTCAGAATCTGTTAACACTCATTCATTAATCCAAGGTACACTGCGTGGTCTGTAATTAGAGGATGAGAATCATAACCGGTTAAACTCTCTGTCATTCAGCTTTAAATGACCAGAATTCAGTGGGTTGATTTCTGGTAAGAATTACAGGTCTGATTTAATTTTCTTTAGATGGTTATGTATTTTCGCTCTATTTACAACTACAATCAAGCTTACAAACTGTAATGAGCACATTTAGTTAAGAGTGATTGATGACTGAGTTGCGATAAGTCTTGTACTAGATAAGTTTAGTATATCCACGTGATACTCTCTACTTTCGGAAGCATCCTGGCAGTCTGAGCTGTGGACAGTGTACATTAATGAATACATAAGAGATAAGACATATTAGACAGGGAAAGACACCAGAAACAAATAAGCAAACCGTTTAGTTGTTGTGGCTGAACTCCAGGCTGTAATGTCTTTGCACAGCTCTTCAATTACTTAGAACTGAGATTCCAGGCGTGAGAGTTTATAATTTATGGACTGTACACTATGCAGAGGTTTGTTCACATCCAGATCCTCAGTGTCTATGGAAGATTCATGGGTGCAATTCCGTGTCCTCTCTGATGCTGACATTTTAGTCAGCTGACAGAATCATTCATAGATTAACTGTACACAAAGTACACAAAGCCAGAAACTGTTTAGGCTGTTACTTTGTTGTAGCAGATGTAGGTTTAGTATAGAGAGCAGCAGGGCACGGTCATCATGAATCTCACCCCTGGTGCTGCAAGACTTTACCTAGAATACATTCAGAACTACAGAACTTGTGTCACCAGATTTTAGGATTACCTTTGCCTCCATTTCAGCATCAAACACGCCCCCTTTCTGTTCCTGAAGCAGGGCGTATGCCCTCTGTAGGGCCTGGTACTCTCGTGTAAGCTGTCTGAAACGCAGCTCTGACTCCTCTGCAGCCAGCCCCTGCAAGATAAAACAAATACAGTCAATCAAGAAGGAAACAAATGCCAATGAAACAGGGAAATTCAGAATGAAGTTCAGAAATTCTGGGGAACCCGGCAGGAAATAGGGAAATGAAAAAAGATCACAAAATAGGGCCAATGAGATATGAATATTGTATACCATGAGGGATGAGCAAGAAGAAAGGGAGTCTCCCCTCTCTTACCTTTTTCTTTCCCACCGGGGAAAATGAAAAAAGATCACAAAATAGGGCCAATGAGATATGAATATCGTATTACAATGAGTTATCTACTAATCCATTGCTTGTGTCAAATCACACCTCAACCAGTTCTTCATCTGGCGTTGCTGGAGTTCGATCCATACGTAAAGAGGCCACAGAGGAGGTCTCAGAGTCCATCGACTCCTCGTCATACCCAAAGAATGTGTCCACAACAATATGCCGCTGAACAAGAAGACATCGTTTAGTAAACTCTTAAGCGATTCATAGTAACTGCTTTCCCATTATAATACTACACTTATTAGTTATTCTCTATAGACACAGACACGATGGTACCTTCCCATTTTCTGGGACCCTTGAGGTAAACGGCATATGAGATGGAAGTGCAAATATTAAACGAAGAAAATAAGTGTAACGTCCCCCTTTTATTTCCTATTTATAAAGTCAATACAGATATTTCATTTATCCATTATATATAAATGGCACAAACAAAACAGTGGTTATTAAAATGAACAGAACATGATGATATAATACCTTAATAGGTCTATTTCGTTTATGACGCTTCTTCCTCAGGAGTTTTTCTCTATCCTGAGGAGTGACAACAACAAGGCATGATATACTCACTCACTCACTCACTCACTCACTTTTCATACTCGATTAATGCTGTTCATGGTTGCCAGGGGCCAGGGTCTAACCGGTGGTACAATGAGCAAGGTAGGAATCAGAACATTGCAGGGCAAATGCACACACATATACATACACACAAAATGCCTTTTGTTTACTTTAAATTTACATAGTTGTGTGGACAGTGGAGTATATACAGTCCCCTCCACAATTACAGGCACCCTGGTAAAGATGAGTAAAAAAGGTCATAAGAAATTCATCTTTTGGTGAAATAGCTTAATATCACACTGAATAAAACAAGAAAAATCTATTTGTTAATTGAAGTAGCTTTAGAATAATTAGCTTAAGAAAAAAAATCCCTCATCAAGAAATAATTATTTTTAACAAAACCACGTGCCACAATTACTTGCACAGCTAGCAATTGTTAGAAACAAAATATAACCATTTTCCATGTCTATTCCAGTGTTTCCATTTATATTTTACTTTGAAAAGTTGATCAGGAAATTTCAAGCAGTAATCCAAAAGTATTTAGTCAGCCAATGATTGTGCAAGTTCTCCTACTTATAAAGATGAGAGAGGTCTGTCATTTTCATCTTAGGAACACTTCAACTATGAGAGACAAAATGAGAAAAAAAATCAGGAAATCACATTGTAGGATTTTTTAAGAATTTAACTGTAAATCATGGTGGAAAAATAAGTATTTGGTCACCCAAAAACAAGCAAGATTTCTGGCTCTCACAGACCTGTAACTTCTTTTCTAAGAAGCTCTTCTGTCCTCCACTCGTTACCTGTATTAATGGCACCTGTTTGACCTCATTATCTGTATAAAAGACACCTGTCCACAGCCTCAAACAGTCAGACTCCAAACTCAACCATGGCCAAGACCAAAGAGCTGTTGAAGGACACCAGGAAGAAAAGTGTAGACCTGCACCAGGCTGGGAAGAGTGAATCTACAATAGGCAAGCAGGTTGGTGTGAATAAATCAACTTGGGAGCAATTGTAAGACCTACAAGACCATTGATAATCTCCCTCGATCTGAAGCGCTACGCAAAATCTCATCCCGTGGGGTCAAAATGATCAAAAATCCCAGAACTACAAACGGACCGGGGACCCCTGATGAATGACCTGCAGAGAGCTGGGACCAAAGTAAAAAAGGCTACCATCAGTAACGCACGACGCCGAGAGAGGACTCAGATCCTGTTCAGCGTTAGTTCCAGCCGTGCCCCCCCTGCTTAAGCCAGTACATGTCCAGGTCCCGTCTGAAGTTTGCCAGAGAGCATATGGATGATCCAACTCGTCGTGTTTGGAGGAAGAAGAAATGGAGTTGCACCACACCTACTGTGAAGCATGGGGGTGGAAACATCATGTTTTGAGGCTGTTTTTCTGCATAGGGGACGACTGTATTGAGTATTGAGTACTGAGTTGAACTTTTGTTATTGACCAAATACTTATGTTCCACCATAATTTACAATTAAATTCTTTAAAAATCCTACAATGTGATTTCCTGGATTTTTTTTTCTCATTTTGTCTCTCATAGTTGAAGTGTACCTATGATAAAATTACAGACCTCTCTCATCTTCCTAAGTAGGAGAACTTGCACAACCAGTGGCTGACTAAATACTTTTTTCTCCCACTGTATATATATATCTGAAATGAGCTAACACAAATTGAACTAACTGAAATGAGCTAACACAAATACTCAAATTAATCAACTTTAAAATTAATTAATCTTTAATGCATGAAGATAACACACTGTTCATATAACAGAAAATGTGTAGACCTTGAAGTCAGGAAATCGCTATAAAAGTAGCCAGAAACGCACATATTTCAGTGTGAGATTAAGGTACTGTACCTATTTGTACTCATCTCTACCAGAGGTGTTAACAACTGTGAAGGAGACTGTAGGCATTATTTTAATGTGGGGGCACTCCTTTTCTTCACCGTGTGTCACACAGACCCAGCCCACATTGAATGGAGTGCCAAGACTTCTGAACCTCTGGCTAGTAAACACGTCTGAGTACTTATTGCATCTCATGTTATAGAGTCTATCTTCACCTGTGTGAGGAACCCTAACCATGTGTCTATCACACAGAACCTCCTGCACAAGCACATTTGCTTCAACTTCACCTCGCCAAAGGGTGGGATATCCCCCTCTGGAGAGGTGAGGTTTGAGTTGCATTTCAAAGCTTCATATCATCAAGATCTCCACTGATCCTGGTTACAGAAGGCTCTCTGTGGTTCCCCAGTGATGCCCATGTTGAGAGATGGCTGGTCTCCAGCTGCTGTCTGGAGCTTGACTCTTAGTCTGTCTATATGCATGTGTGTTCCACCTAGTCAGACGCTGCTGCATCTCCTCAGTGTGGGGGCTGTATCTGTGCGACATGAGGCACAGACCAGGGGTGCCCCCACATTACAGTTACCCTCTTTTGAATAACAATCTCTCTGTGGTGTTACTACTCACACCAAAGACAATATAGCCTGTGATTTCTTACTATAATACTATCTTTATCCAAACAGAACACTGATAATTTAATCACACAATATGTAAGTCCATATATATATATTTATATTCATTAAATAATATGGCTGTGAGAATGCCAGATGATTACCAAAAACAATTTTGTCAAATGTCCATCTTTTGCAACAATGATCAACAATTGACCAAGACATTGAGGCTTTATAGGACCCACAGTGAAGATGTGTCATAATTTAAGATGGGGCCTAATTTAAATTTATGTCATTTAGCAGACACCCTTATCCAGAGTGGCTTACAACTGATACAGCCTGGCAGAGGTGGGATTTGAACCCTGGATCTTCTGGCCCATAGTCCAGTACCTTAACCACAGTCACATAATTTCTACCACAGTAATGCTACCACGTTAATGTAATTTCTTACTTACTCTAGTCAGTTCATCAATCATACTCTGTTGCTCCAGAACCTGTAACTTGAGGAACTCAATCTCTTGATCATCCTGAGCCTGATCCAAGTCATTTAAGGACTTCAGCTTCTTTAGAGGTGGATGAGAAGTGATTTTCTCTTTCTGACGATAGAAAGAGAAAACTATATTTAAAGACAACGATGAAATTTAATACATTCCATTAGCACTCCATATGATTCTTTAGGAGGACATGTTCTTGCTTTATTTCACATATGGTTTATACAGTTTAAACGGTATATAGATGTCATGCACTGGACTAGCATTTTATAAGTATGCTAGTACAAATGTTGAAAGGTGGACCCAGGTGACATTGACACGGAAGGATCTGTGTTGCACTGGAAGAGTATTTTTACAATCTTCAAATCAATTGTTAGATTGAGAATATTTCGACAATATTAACCTAAATGTTGATCAGAAACGAACCAATGGTGACGGGCTAGAACAGGTGCATGGAAATAGATAAACTATAAACTGTACCAACAAGGTAGGTGTCTAAGTTATCAACAGATCCTTATGCAATGAGTCAGACCAGTGTACAGTATACAAGCTTAGACCATCCTAGTAGTTCAGGTAGACCACTGACTATTTCAAAAATACTCTTGTACACTCAAGTGTGTGAGGAAGCCCACCATCTCTATGTTCTCCTTAGTCAGGCTCTTAAGCTTCTCCTCCATACGCTGCAGAGACTGGGTGAGCTCATCGTTCTTTTTATTCAGCAGCTTGTTCTTATCCAGCAGTGGCTTACATTGTTTCTCTGCCTCCCGCACACGCTTCAACTGACAGAGGGAACCACAAAATATTTATTTAAAATGCAAAATATCAATATATACGTCTTAATAATGGAATAATCACTGTAACACAAGATGCTGAAGACAGTCAAAAGAATCCACCATAGCTGTTAAACTTTTTAAAATGATATGAAATCTAAGTTAACAGGTTTTCTAATGTCAAGCATTTGAGTTTCTTACCAATTACTTACTTACTTACTTTACTTACTTATGGCTGTGCAAAAATGTTTCAAACACATTTTTTAAAGGATTTCGGAATCATACCAACTCATTTTCTTTCATCCACCAGCAGTGTATTGGTATTTACGGTCCTCCAGCTTACGGATAGTGGAGTTCAGTTGTCAGCAATGCGTCTATTGTTCCTTCTCATTTCCCTAAACCAGAAGTCACCCGAATTATAATCTACCTCACTTCATATTTATACTGGCATTTTTAGTTTTATGAAAGGCCCTAACCCTTCTATGTATCACTGTTCTTCATAAACGTTAAATTGATATGAGAGAAGATCCACAAGGACAGTTGGGATGCTTAGTTAGGTGAGCTGGAAATGACCTTTGTGCAGTTGTACACAGCTCTATTGTTCTTAAAGTTGTGCTTTTTGGGCTGATGTTTATTTTCCTTGAAAATCAAGCAATTGCCTTTAAGCTCAGAAAATATGGGAACTGTCACGGATCGGACCAGACCTCCGCTTGTTAGCGCCCCTCCTCGCCGCTCCTCCTTGCAGTCCTCTGCCGGGCTGTGGGGGACCCGAAGAAGAAGCTAGGGCCGTGAAGAACTGAGTGAACTCAGCTGGTTGAGACATTATTTAAGCTCGGCCCCTAGCCCATGCACGTTGCGGGGTATAAAGTGAGCCTAAGTTTATGTTCACCGCCTTGGTTCAACTCGGGGTTTGAGGCTACGCTCGTCTCCGTTTTGGCTGTATTGATTTGAATGTTAATATCTTTTAAGAACACCTTTTCAGCATGGACATTAAACTTAAAATAAAAGTCGTGGGATAAAGAAGCTAGAACTTGTGACTTGGGCAAAGGCAAGCTACATTGCCCTCCACAATTATTGGCACTCCTGGTAAAGATAAGATAAAAGCGGTTATAGGAATTTCTCTTTCGGTGAATTTGCTTTAATCTCACACACAAAAAATGAGAAAAGCCAACCTTTAACTGGATCTTTCATCTTTTTATTTTTGCCAGTAATTGTGGAGAAGACACTGTATGGGTGGGAAATGATGTACCAGGACATTCACATTTTTGTAGCCTAGTGCTCCATGTGCATGCAGAGCAAGGTGACTGGAGTCTCCCTGGCCCTCTGCCAGTACCAGAGTGCCCGTGGTCGCATATTGCCCTATAGACTATTCCTGCTACAGACCCCTCCCCCTGGGGAACACTGTGATCCACACAATCATGGATCAGTTCTCTAAGGTGTGTTGTTTTCATTCCTCTCCCTCAGATACCCTCTGCCTTCTGCACCAGAGAACTTCTCCTTCAACATGTCTCCAACACTATGGCAGCCAGAGGACATCTTTTCAGACCAGGTCTCCATTTTGTCTCGTCTGTCTTCTGTCTAGCAAAGTCTCTTGGAGAATTTCAGGGTATTGGTAACCAGGGAAGGCAATCACACATATGGCTGTGTGAGGCTGGGGATTAACAAGCATTGCGATGGACTGTTGCAAACCTAAGGCATTACATGCACAATTACAATTTTGTCCATCAAACATATCCTTTCCTATGAAACTGGGGTTTGCTTACTGGGCTCCCCAACAGTGTCTGCTCCATCGCCAGCCCGTCCAGGGATCTCTCGTTTTGGGCTACCTAGATTACATTCAGCCTCCTTCACCAGGAAAAGCTGCTCGTCTAGAGCATCCTTCTGTAGCTGTAACTTCTGCAAGAACCCTGTGGCCGTCTCCAGCTCTTTCTCCAGTGAGAAAATGGTTCTGTCTTTTGCTTTTATTTCATCCACCTGAAAGTTAAAGTCAGTTCACACTGGATTATTTCATTCATTGCTTCCATTAGCTGATTGCTGTTCTCATTCTAAGTTTGATGTTTTAAGGTATTGTACGGTAGTAATTACAGGTATGCGCCATTTAATGTTCTGTGAAACAGATCGTTGACTGAAATGGACACTGAGTGGATATTAACAGAGTCATATAGTCTTTTTATGCAACTGTATATTTACACAAGAAAGGTATTTTCACAAGAAAACACAAGTAGAAGCCTAAACTGTTATACACATGCTAAACCACTTGCAATTCATGGAAATTTACAAAAATTATAAAATATTATATACAGTGGTGCTTGAAACTTTGTGATCCCTTTAGAATTTTCTATATTTCTGCATACATATGACCTAAAACTTCATCAGATTTTTACAAATGAGACAAACATATTATACTTGGTCATTGATTTATTGAGGAAAATGATCCAATATTACATATTAGTGAGTGGCAAAAGTATGTGAACCTCTAGGATAAGCAGTTAATTTGAAGGTGAAATTAGATTCAGGTGTTTTCAATCAATGGGATGCCAATCAGGTGTGAGTGGGCACCCTGTTTTATTTAAAGAACAGGGATCTATCAGAGTCTGCTCTTCACAGCACGTTTGTGGAAGTGTATCATGGTACAAACAAAGGAGATTTCTGAGGACCTCAGAAAAAGATTTGTTGATGCTCATCAGGCTGGAAAAGGTTACAAAACCATCTCTAAAGAGTTTGGACTCCACCAATTCCACAGTCGAAAGATTGTGTACAAATGGAGGAAATTCAAGACCATTGTTTACCCTCCCCAGGATGTGGTCGACAACAAAGATCACTCCAAGAGCAAGGTGTGTAATAGTTGTGACGGAGGTCACAAAGGACCCCAAGGGTAACTTCTAAGACAACTGAATGGCCTCTCTCCATTGGGCTGATGGTTAATGTTCATGAGTCCACCATCAGAAGAACACTGAACAACAATTGGTGTGCATGGCAAGGGTTGCAAGGAGAAAGCCACTGCTCTCCAAAAAAGAACATTGCTGCTCGTCTGCAGTTTGTAAAGATCATGTGGATGAGCCAGAAGGCTACTGGAAGAATGTTTTGTGGACGGATGAGACCAAAATAGAACTTTTTGGTTTAAAAGAAAAGCGTTATGTTTGTAGAAAGGAAAACACTGCATTCCAGCATAAGAACCTTATCCCATGTGTGAAACAAGTTCATCTATCCATGAACTGAATCTCAAGAGAAGGTGGCTCATGCAGCAAGACAACGTCCCTAAGCATTTTGCAATTATGAATGTGAATGATAGCAACAAGGCTGATGTCCACTTTGAACTGGGTGACAGTAAGCCTATCAATAATCCACAGAATGTACGGTAATTGCCCGATATGGGTCATTATGCTTTTACACACCCTTGATGAAAAGAAAATTAAAAAAGCAGTATATACCACTTCAAAAACACATAGTACTATATCATAAAATGACTCCTGCTACTACGGATTACTATTATTGCATTATTTTCCTAATACAAATGAGCAAAGATTTATTCAAAAAAGTACTAGGAGAGATTAATCAAACAGTCACGGATAAAAGAATAACAACACAAAGGTCCTAAATCTCATCAAACACTTACCAGCCGTCGGATATCACGCTCGCAGTCCCACTTGATTTTGGAGATCTGCTCCTGATGCGCCTGGTGCTCGGAACGCAGATCGACCGCCTTGGTCTTATCGGCCTGTATGGCAGTGGTGAGGGCCTCATCCGTGTGCCGCTTGGCTGCCTTCAGCTCAGCAATCTCGGACAGCAACTTGGCGCGTTCCTGTTCAAAGAAGCGACGTGCCTCCTCGCGTGCCTCCAGTGCCAGCGCCGTGCGTACCTTCTCCCCACTGCCATCACGCAGTGCGGACAGCGCAGCTCTCAGTCGCTGGATTTCACCATCTTTAATCTTGGCTGTGCGTGCCAGCTCCTGCTCATGCTGCCGTGTCAGCGACTCGCGTAGAGCTGCGAGTTCCTTCAGCTTTTCCTCATGCCAGCGCGCCCGCTGCTCGGTAAGGGCTGCTGTGTGGCGGTGCTGCTCCTGCTCACGGATCCGCTTGGCCTCTTGCGTCTTGTCACGCTCTACCTTGCTCACCTGTTGGAAAGAGGCATGTACAGGGGAGAACAGTCACGTGTGATTCCTGATGTGTTCCTCTGCAGACACTGAGGCCTACCAAAGACTGAACCACTGGATTTACACTGGAGTTCCAGCCATGGCCAGTCAGTGGAGCAGATACACCGATCAGCCATAACATTAAAAACATCAAACTTGAAACTGGTGTGACATTTCACTCCTACATTTATTCGCTCTGGAAATTTTGCTGATGAAAGTCTAGTGTGATCTACACATTGGTGTAGACCAAGTACACCCCTTCCTGTTAATGGTATTCCCTATTAGCAGTGGCTTCTTTCAGCAGGATAATGTTCTGTGCTTGGCCTCTAAATTCCCCTTCCAAATCTAAATCCAATCGAGCATCAGTGGGATGTGCTGGACAAACAAGTGGAGGGCCCTCTTCACAAATTACAGGGTTTAAAGAATCTGCTGCTAAAATCTTGGTGCCAGACAGCACCTGAGGTCTTCAGAGGTCTTGTGGAGTCTATGCCTCTACGGGGTAGAGCCTTGGAGGCATGAGGGAGACCTACACAAAGTTAGCCAGGTGGGTTTAATGTTATTTCTTATCGGTGTATGTTCTCTAAGGCAATATAGAGGCTACACATGTCAAAATCATGTAACACAAGAATAACAGAAGACTGATCACTGACTGAAGAGCTGCAGTAAGGAAAAGAGAAGAGAAGCTCATATATAAGCTCTCATAGGTCACATTACCTTCTTGTTCGCCAGTGACAATAGTCAGTGACAAACCTGTAGACTAGAGCCTCATGTGCGACACTTCAGAATGTACTGAAGGCGCTTAACCACATACAAATTTGCATGAATGTTACTATTTGTTGTGTATTTGTCGTACTTTCTTACTGTTTTTCTTCCACTGCTGCCTGCCTTCAGCTCAGTGTCATTGGTCGCCCTCTAGTGAGACTTATATCCACATCTCCTACACCTGACTGTGCCTCCTGACTAGTATTTACATCTGTATGACTTACTTTCCTAAGACTGGCCTAGGTAGGACATAAAATCTTTTCTTTCCTTTCATGTCTCTGGGTTATCACATTTACCTGATTTACATATGATAGACATACTTAACAATCATAAACAGATTTGTAACTGGCTACCATTTAAAGGTTTTATAAAAACTATGTTGTAGACCCACCTTGCATTTTTCCTGGTGAAGTTCAATTTGAATGTCAGTTAGTTTTGACCTGAGATCTTCATTAGCTGCCTGTAAGGCAGAGATTAGGGCTTCAGGCTTTTCACCCTTGGGGCGTGCTTTTTTCGCCATTGGATCGAATGCTACTACAACTCCTCAAATTCTCTTAATGCTCCATTGCTTCAATACACTGAACTGAGATTTCCAATACCGTCTCTTCTTCATTATTCTGGCAGACAAGACACCTGTGGAACAGTAAATGATGAAGTTATTTTATATATACAGGTCAATGGTAATAAACAAAGCAAAGCCAATTCCAAAATACAAGTAAAAAAAGTCAAATGCGATGCCAAAAAATGTATCTTGTTAGCAAAGCAAAAGCTCTGCTGCTGCTTTAGTCGAACCAACAAAACACACACTAACATACCACCACCACATCAGTATCACTGCAGTGCTGACAATGATCCACCAACCAAATAGTACCTGATCTGTGGGGGTCCTGACCATTAGAGAACAGAGTAAAGGGGATTAACAGAGAGACAGACAAACATAAAGTAAGAAACATGAACTGACTTTTCACAGTGAAGCAGCTGACCAGTACCAGCAGCTGGAAAGGTTCCAAACACTATGACATCTCTTCCTCCATGCTTAATGACAGTAGAGATGCATCACTGTTGTATTTCTCAAGACGCCCCCCTGCTGCATGTACAAACCCTGTGCAGAGGCAGGAGGGTCATAGCCAGTGGGTGGTAAACATCTACGTACAGAACGATCCACAAAAGCAGTATCCACAAAAGGCTGAGTAGTAAAGACCAGTTTGACAACCAATGCATCACAGAATTACTATAATCTTTAAAAACAATGTTCCTCAAACAAAGACTGGAAGGCAGTTTCACATTTCTTCCTCTATAATGCATAATATCAATAAACATTTCAAGGAATCTGGAGGAATGTCAGTGTATAAAGGCCAAGTGCGCAAGCCTAAACTGATCGTCCTTGATCTTCGATCCCTCAGACGGCACTGCATCAAGAACCACCATTCATCAATAGCTGATAGAACCACATGGGCAAGGAATTGCTTTATCAAACCTTTATCAAGTACTACAACACAGAGTCACATTCACAAATGCCACTTAATTTTACTGTGCAGAACAGAAGCCTCTGGGGCATCTAGGATGGACAATCACACAGTGGAAACTTGTATTGTTGTCAGATGAATCAGTATTCCAGATCTTTTTTTGGAAAATAGAACGCCATGTGCTCCAGACCAAAGATGAAAAAGAACCATCCAGACTGTTATCAGCAACAAGTCCAAAAGCCAGGCTCTGTCATGGTATGGGGTTGGGTCAGTGCCTTTGGCAAAGGTCATTTACACTTCTGTGATGGCAGCACTAATGCAGAAAAGTACACTGAGATTTTAGAGCAACATAAGCTGCCTTCAAGACGACATCTTTTCCAGGGACGTCCATGCTTTTTCAACAAGACAATGCAAAACCACATGCTGCACACATTACAAAGGCATGGCTGCAGAAGAAGAGGGTTGGGTACTGGACTGGCCTGCCTGCAGCCCTGACCTGTCCCCAATAGAGAATGTGCAACAATGATGACCCTGTAGTACTGTACCTCTTAAGACATGCTCGCAGGAAGAATGGGAACAAATAACACCTGAAACACTAAATCACTTGGTCAGATAAGGAATTGTCCAAATCGTTTAAAATTTTGCTCCCTATAGACTAATAGTGCTATATCAGAAATGTAGACTGTAGGAAATAATGATTAGGGGACAACTTTGGACACATCCCATATGTATGGGTGACTACAATGGTGAAGAAATGTAAATGCAATTTGCAGCATTCATTTTTCAAACATGTTTAAATGCTAGCCATTGTTAAATGCTGCATGAGACACTACGATTACTAACATTTCACCAGAGGAATGTGACAAAGTATCCCGCTGTTCATTTATACCAGGAGAAATGAAGTATGCATTTAGTCAATACAAAGTCAAGTCAAACGTAGGCCCACAGCATCCGAATTATGTAATGTTATCAGGAAGAAATCGACTCAAAAAGGGACCCGACCTCCTTGGGCAGCCTAGATATTATACATGCAAGAATGAAATTGAATTTACTGCATTTCTAAGAATAATTAGGTTAAATACAGAGATGTTAAAAAGAATAAATGAAACAGAGAACGTATGCAAGTCTCTGGGAATTATTTAGTCCAGTGAAGGATCTCATATCACCTAACAAGTAATAGTTTTGGTGGCCATTTCAAGCCAACAGGAGATGAGAGGGAGAGGGATGCATCAACTTTTAGACACATTTTGAATCTCGTATTGGCTGCTTATCACTTTTTAAATGCAAGTAGTTTCTAGTTATATGAAGGCAAATCAAGGTGTTTTCATTTTATATGGTTACATATGGTATATGGTAATCATGTAAGTAACCAGTAGTGGTTGATTTCATGGATTTGTTAAGAACAGGCGAGCACCTGACACCATAGCACTGTAAAATAATGCTTGTAATAAAGACTCTATTATAAATTCACTTTCATATGTCATGTTGGAGTTTTTTGGTACAAACAATCATGGCCAAAATGTCGGCACCCTTTTAGTCGTTCTTCCAAATGATTTGCAAATTGTTGTAAAATAATTACATTTCAGTATTTTCTTTGGCCACCCAAGAGTACATCCATTCCAAAACTTGGTGTATGCTTTGGGTCAGTGTCTTGCAAAAAGACCAACGAAGTCCAGTAGCAGCACAGCTTACTGGCAAATGGCCCTACTTTGCACTAAAACATTCTTTGGTACTAGCACTGTCAAAAGAAATTAGAAATGTTGAATCATCTGTAATCTGTACCAGTCCTGATTGTCACTGTTGTTCCTGGCTTTTTCAATTGGAGCTGTGGGTATATCTGCTTGTAAAGATGCTTTGAGACAATGTTCTACTGCGCAAAATACACTATATAAAGAAACCTGATTTGACTTTATTTCCTAACATAGCTTGTTACATACATTTGCACCTTCCTGATTTCCTATCTTTTTGTACATTTGTCACACTTAAGTGTTTCGGAACACTTCAAAACCAATTTAATTAGTCAAAGACAACACAAGTAAACACAAAAGGCAGTTTTTAAATGAAGGTGTTTATTATTAAAGGAGAAAAAAATCCAAACCTACATGGCCCTGTGTGAAAAAGTGATTGCCCCATAAACCTAATAACTGGTTGGGCCGCCCTTAGCACTTAACTGCAACCAAGCGTTTGCGATAACCTGCAATGAGTCTTTTACAGCGTTGTGGAGGAATTTTGGCCACTCATCTTTGCAGAATTGTTTTGTAATTCAGCCACATTGGAGGGTTTTCGAGCATGAATGACCTTTTTAAGGTCATGCCACAGCATCTCAATAGGATTCAGGTCGGGACTTTGACTAGGCCACTCCAAAGTCTTCATTTTTTTTTTTTCTTCAGCCATTCAGAGGTGGACTTTGCTGCTGTGTTTTTGGATCACTGTCCTGCTGGAGAACCCAAGTTCATTTCAGCTTGAGGTCACCAACAGATGGCCGGACATTCTCCTTCAGGATTTTTTGGTAGACAGCAGAATTCATAGTTCCTTTAATCACAGCAAGTCTTCCAGGTCCTGAAGCAGAAAAACAGTCCCCAGACCATCACACTACCACCCCCATATTTTACTGTTGCTATAATGTTCTCTTTCTGAAATGCTGTGTTACTTTTACACACAGATGTAATGGGGGACACACACCTTCCAAAGAGTTTCAACTTTTGTCTCTTCAGTCCACACAATGTTTTCCCAAAAGTCTTGGGGATCATCAAGATGTGTTTCTGGAAAAATTGAGACGAGCTTTAATGTTCTTTTTGCTCAGCAGTGGTTTTCGTCTTGGAACTCTGCCATGCAGGCCATTTTTGCCCAGTATATTTCTTACGGTGGAGGCATGAACACTGACCTTAACTGAGGTAAGTGAGGCCTGCAGTTCTTTGGATGTTGTTGTGGGGTCTTTTGCGACCTCTTGGAATGAGTCGTTGCTGCCCTCTTGGGGTAATTTTGGTTGGCCGACCACTCCTGGGAAGGTTCACCACTGTTCCATGTCTTCACCATTTGTGGATAATGGCTCTCACTGTGGTTCGCTGGAGTCCCAAAGCTTTAGAAATGGCTTTATAACCCTTTCCAGACTGATGGATCTCAATTACTTTCTTTGTCAATTGTTCGTGAATTTCCTTGGATCTCGGCATGATGTGTAGCTTTTAAGGATCTTTTGGTGTACTTCACTTTGTCAGGCAGGTCCTATTTAAGTGATGTCCTAATTGAGAACAGGTGTGGCAATAATCAGGCCTGGGTGTGGCTAGAGACAGCAAACTCAAGTTTTAACAAGTGGGGGGCAATCACTTTTTCACACAGGACCATGTAGGTTTGGATTTTTTTCACCCTTAATAATAAACACCTTCATTTAAAAACTGCATTTTGTGTTTACTTGTGTTGTCTTTGACTAATATTTAAATTGGTTTGATGTTTAGAAACACTTAAGTGTGACAAACATGCAAAAAAATAGCAAATCAGTAAGGGGCAAACACTTTTTCACACCACTGTACATAGTGATAATAGAGGAGCATAATAAAGGAAAAGATTGTGTGAGACCAAATCATTTCAAAAAGTGCTGTGTGAGACAGCACATGTTTATTGTTCAACTACATCCAGATGTGGTCCATTCATACTGATATGTTCTTCAACGAGATGTGATTCTGATTCTGATACAGGCATTACCACCGGCTTCTACACCCCAGCTTCAAAGCATGAAGAAATAAGAAATAAACCAGCAGCGTTCATGAGTGATATGTGCCTGATAATGAAAGAGGATGGAAAGAACTTTCAAAACTTCATACAAGTGTTTAATCCACACTACTGCTAGTCAAGGTGAGCAACTGAATCACTTGTTTTTCCTAACTTGTGATTTCACTGATAATAGCAGATAATAACAATAATAACACATTTGAATACTATATTTTAAACTCTGAAACTCTTGTGAATGTACGAAAAATGTGTTCACTGAAAAATGTATTTAAAATTCGAATTAATTCCAATTTCACTGATAATTTCATGATTTCATACACACATTCAAGCTATCCAGTGCCAGAAGCAGAAATGCAACCACACACAACTGAACCCCAGTGATCCTCATCTATGTTTGACTGTAAGGACTGTGTTCTTCTCTTTGTGATGAACTTTGACAAATATATCTCATTTGGTCTCATCTGTCCACAGTACATTCTCCCAAAAGGATTTTGGCTTTCTAAGGTAAGTTCTCACACTTTCCAGTCTAACTTATTTATGACTCTTTGTGGGACCACTGAAGTCGTCCTGGGCCTCCTAAAGAGTCGACTTTCATTCAGATGACAACGGATAACTTGAGCTGACGTGTTGTACCTCATTTTTGCAGCTCAGTTTCAATTCGTTTGGAAGCTGATCACGGTTCTTTCTGCAACATTCAAACAATCTCTCATCAACTTTTCTCTTTTGTGCACATCCAGAGAAGTTAGTTCCAGCAGTCAGAGTATCATTAAGATCTCTGGAGACGGTCTTGTATGGCCCATGCTCTTCTATAACCTCAGACAGCTCTTTCCACATCTTTTGCTTCTTCATGCTCAGTGTAGTACACACAGACACACAACACGGGGACTGCTTGCTTTAGGTCCTTTCACAACATATTGGATTAAGGTCCGTACTTTGACTTGGCCATTCCAAAACACTGACTTAATTTTTCTTTCACCATTCTTTGGTAGAACGACTTAAGCGTTCATGAAGGTCTTGAATTTCCTGACTGTGGACTGGTGGAGCACAAACTCTCTTCCAGCCAGATGATCATCAACCACTCACTTTCTGAGGTTGTCAGACGTCTGTTTTGTTCGTACCATGATACACTTCCACAAACATGCTGTGAAGAGCAGACTTTGATGGATCCCTGTTCTTTAAATACAACACTCTGCCCACTCACACCAGATTGGCATCATGTTGACTGAAAACACCTGACTTTGGTTTTACCTTTAAATGAACTACTAATCTTAAAGGTTCACATATTTTTGCCACTTACAGATGTAATACTGGATCATTTTCCTCAATAAATCAACAACTAAGTATAATATTTTTGTCTCATGTGTTTAACTGGGTTCTCTTTATTGACTTTGGACAAGCAAACATTACTACCAGCAAGCCATTTTTTATAGCTGGCGTAGTAAATAAATGCATTATAATTTCATAAATAAAATATTATTAACTAATCATTTAACCGTACGTTATATATGCTAAATATTGTACAGTGGAGATGACTGTGGACTTCAGAAGACATCCCTCACCACTGCTACCCCTCACTATAACCGACTGCCCTGTGAAGTCTGTGCAGACCTTCAAGTTTCTGGGAACTATCATCTCTCAGGACCTGAAATGGGAGCTCAACACTATCTCCATCCTCCAAAAGGCCCAACAGAGAATGTATTTTCTACGCCAACTGAGGAACTATGGCCTACCACAGGAGCTGATGAAGCAGTTCTACTCTGCGATCATAGAACCTGTCTTGTGCTCATCCATCACTATCTGGTTTGGAGGAGCTACAAAACAAGCCAGGAACAGACTGCAGAGAACGATCAGAACTGCTGAAAAAATCATTGGTGCTCCTCTGCCCAACCTTCAGGACTTGTACACTTCAGGAACCCAAAAACGGGCAGAGAAAATCATCACAGACTCCTCACACCCTGGACACAATTTATTTCAGCTTTTTCCCTCTGGCAGGAGATACAGAACACTTTACACAAAAACTACCAGACACTCGAACAGTTTCTTTCCTCGTGCTGTTACACTCATTAAGAGCTGATCAGTATCACTGAGCTATAATACACACCAACAACTAGATGTTGCACATCATTGTTGTTGCACTACAACTAAACTGCACCTTATTATTATTAGCATTTTATACATTTTGTATATAAATTTGTATAATAATTTGTATATTTCTTAAATTATATGTACCTGTTAATTGTACTAGAGAGACACCATCAACCGGAACCAAATTCCTTGTGTGTGATTCTGATATTCTGCATCGCTACCTGCTTCTCCAGCAGAATAAATGGATGGTTAGGTCTGAAAGCGCCCAGGCCCGCTATGGTAGATCTATCACATACAGAACGCTATCCTAAGCCAGATACTGCTCCCACTTTATTTTACATAGTTGGTTATTTAGCACCAGGCCTTTTGGTTTCGGGCCATTTTGGTTATGTGGCCTTGCAGATAACGGATTAGCGGCGAGCAGTGCAGCGGACGCGGATGCTGAGCGTCGTTAAAGCGCAGCCAATGACTTCCTACTGATTTATCTGATGAACAATGACAATATGGACAAAGCCTAAATGGAATAGCACCGAATTTGGGATTTTAAAAACACAACCCACTTACCGATACAGGTCTCATCGATTAACCGAGGCCTACTAACCTCAAATGTGCATCCGTAGTCTTACATTTTTTTCCTCCCCGCGTTACTGCTCAGCATCAGCAGCCGAACGGACCTGCGCGAGAAGGACAGATTCCAAACGGTTTTCCCATTACATGCTCAACGCCCTACGTGGTGGAAGCCGTTTATTTAATACTGTAAGCAGTGTGCCTACTTAGGGTATATGAAATGATTTGAAATCGAGCCCGAAACAGCTAGCGCGCTACCTTCGCTTCGACAGGGATTGGACTGGGTTTGAACCCCTCCTGTTATTATGGAAGGCCAATGGGATCTTCACATGTTTAGAAATCCTCATTGATGCGTTTTCAGTTTTTAAATGGAAAGACATCTTAATATTTACTAGCAGAAAGATATGTCAGACACACACATCTTTTCCTTAACATTACTGTTTGTGTGGTTGACAAAGTGAAGCTACTTATATTCAGTATTGGCTTATATATTTGACTTATTTCAAGAAGTTTGACCCATCTTGTATCCATACAGGGTCGGGGCATGGCGGTTAGTACTGCTGCCTCACAGATACAGGGTTTGAATGATCATTACCTGTGTGGGGTTTGCATGTTCTCTCTGTATCTGCAAAAAATATATATATATATCTTGTACTTAAAAATAATGTAAGTAAACGTAGGGAACACTGGTGGGTTTTTATTCACATTTTCCATACCGTCCCAACTTTTTCCAGTTTGGGGGTGTATTGTACTGCACTGTTTTGTATATTTGCACTTTGTGTGGTCCTATGTTGTTTTGTGTTACACAATGGTTCATGAGGAACAACATTTCAAACTGAACACCGAGTACATGTGTAACTAGAATTAAAATAAAGCCTTTGTTTGCACTTTGTTTTACTTTGTTTGAGTTGTGACTTAAAACAATACTTCATAATACTTGCTTCTGTTTCATGCGTCCTTTTCACACAATTATTCTGTTATAATAGTAGCATAACGTGCTTTGTGGGACTGTGGTAGCCTAGCGGTTAAAGTACTGGACTCTGAACCAGAAGGTCCAGGATTCAAATCCCACCTGTGCCAAGCTGCCACTGTTGGGTCCTTGAGCAAGACCCTTAACCCACAATAGCTTGGATTGTAAGACTGTACCAATTGTAAGTCGCTCTGGATAAGGGCGTCTGCTAAATGCTGTAAATGTAAATGTAAATAACGTTGCATTGTGGACAAGCAAACCTGGTTTCGTCCTTATGTTGATCAATGCTCTTATTTTGTCTGTCTTTGCTGCTTCCCTGCAAATGTTTTTAACTGTTCCCCTGACAGACTGGGATGTTTAAAAAGGTTTCAGTGTACTGAATATGTCTCTGATTTCAAATGTTTTTTAATAGACAACAGGAATCATTTAGAGTCTTTACTAGTTTTACATCACCAATAGTGGAATAAAAAACATTGAAAACACTAAAAGTGTTATTTGTGCATTTAAGAAACACTGATTCGTTCCATATTTAGTAAGAACATTCTCCTATAAAACACTTATCATCTCGTGTATATCTGACAGCCTAAAGTTTCCCTACACTCTAAAAAATAATTCAGTGGTTGCGTAAATATCACAATAATAAAAGACTATATTACCTTAATAAGATCTCTGAATATCACCTAAGTAATTGTTTGAAGTTAGACGTACCATAATAAATGCCTAAAAATTCAACAGTTAATTTTGTCTTAAATTTACTCCTTATGTAGTGTACACTGCAAGTCACGAAATTATCGATTCTAAATCTAAATAAAGCATGACATATTTGTAATGGAACAGTACTGACATTTAGTCATATGTTGTAGTTTTATGCCTTCTGTAGTTCACTGGCTATATAGAGTGAGAGGCTATTTGAGATTCAGCCAGAAACATGTATTTGGTGTGATGTCTGTGTTTGCATAAAGCTTAGTTTTCTGCTAAGGGAAGGTGGGGTGTTACTTTATTTGTATATCTGTGTATGACGTTTATTTTTTCAAGCAGGCTAATTATTTAAAATATCTGTTCCACAGCATCGCTAAGGGAGAGAAGTTGAACAAAGATAACAACAGAGGAGCTACGTGCCATACATTTATTATAGTGTTCCAGGATGATTAAATGTATAGTCACTGAAACATTGGTCCCAACACCAACTGTCACTTTTTCACATGCACTTATTGTACATTTAATTAACAAATCCATATGCGGTTACATAATTGCACAGACTGGCATTGTAATTAGATTTGTATTGATCCATATGATAAAACATAGTCCAAAAAAAGAAGAAACATTAAACCAGCATGTTAAATACATATGGTGTCACTATCATCCCTTTTTAGGTGCCAGCTTATGGGATGGCAGTGTAAGCTCTGCACATTTGTGGCTTCATCATTATCGAGTATTTGTTTGTATTACTCTAACATCATATACATTTTTATAGCACTTTATTTACGTGAAATCCAAAAGTGTATAAAGAACAAATCTAAAACGGTATACATGTAAAAGGACAAAACATAAGTCAAGCTAAGACGCACATCTCCCAACTAGTTGGGCATGGCACCCATGCGTGGAGGGGAGTGTCACACAGCAAAACTTGTACATTTGAAGAAGCGTGGTTTACTTCTTTGAAAGATCTTTTCCAGTCTGGGCTGTTCAACAGAACCAAAGTAGGAGTCCAGATCCTGAGGGTCATAATACTGCTTCATAATAGCCTGCTGAAGCTGCATACCCTCAGCCCAGGAAGGAATGGGTTTTCTTGGTGCAGACTCATCATCTCTGGAGTCGTCACTGTTCTGGTCCATCCCATAGTCTTCAGGATTAGCCAAAACCTCAACCATGGTACTTTTGGTCATGGATATTTAGTACCCTTTATACATTTAAACTGTCCTTGCTCCTTTAAGACATGGGGTGGCCTGTGCATACACTTGTATAGATCCCACAGTTTGCAAGAAACTGAAGAGCGTGAAGCTGTGCAATCTTTCAAATGTCCAGTTTGTGACTCGTTGTATACTATTACAAAACACTGTTTTCAACATATAAATTTCTACTTGAAAAGACATGAAACCATAGAACTGAAACCATACTGTAATATTTAATATCTGTTGCACATAGATCCTGTTACATCTATATTTATATCTACTATATAAATAATACTTACAACTCTGTTCTCTACTGATCAGAACCCCCACAGGAGAAGCAGAAATCAGGTACTGTTTCTGTGAAGGATCATTCTCAGTGCTGCAGTGACGCTGATGTGGTGGTGTCTTGTGCTGGCAGCAGTGCTGCTGGAGTTTTATACACCCAAATGTCACTGCTGGACTGAAAATAATCCACCAACCAAAAATGTCCAGCCACCAGCATCCTGTAGGCAGCATTCTGTGAGCACTGATGAAGGATTAGAATATGACTAACACAAACTGTGCAACAACAGCAGCAGCACTACTGTGCCTGATCCATTCATACCAGCACAACACACTCTAACACATCAGTGTCACTGCAGCGCTGAGAATGATCCACCACCTAAATAGCACCTGGTCTGTGGTGGTCCTGGCTACTAAAGCACAGGGTGAAAGGGGGCCGACAAAGTATGTAGAGAAACAGATGGACTGTAGTCTGTAATTGTAGAACTACAAAGTGCATCTATATGGTAAGTGGAACTGATACAATGGATGAGTGTAGAAACAGCCAGGTGGTGTTAAATGAAGTAGGTGGTTGGTGCGTGCTGAAGATGGAGTTCAGTTGAGCCCGCTCTCAGCACATGAACACTTTCACATGCTCATTGGAAAGAATAAACCTGGTTGAAAACTAAGCTGTAAAAATTGCAACAGTGCATACAACACTTATTATATAATCCAAGTTAAGATTTAGATTAGACCCCCTCTGTTTGCTGGCATTTACTCCCATGTTTGAGAGACTGCTTGGTTCGACTCAGGTAACTGTATTTTCTCCGTCTTTGAGAGATGACTTCATTCAGTTCATGTAACTGTGTTTCCCTCATTTTTGAGAGATTTCTTATTGCAATTGAGCTAAATGTTTTAATAGTGTGGACAATGTTAAATGTAATTTGCAAAGTAAGCCAGTCTGCACTTTCTTACTGTCACGTTGTACTGGTGGAATAAACGTTCAGTTAAAATATACATCTGTGTTCAACTGCTTTGTTTACATTTGGTTTTATTTATATACAGTTCAACCAAAATAAGTAAATCTAACATTTATTTTGTTTTATTTTGCTAGTATGAATAAATTAAGTTTAATACATTTAGTAAATGTAGCATATTTCTTTTTTTTAACTAATAGTCTCTTTTTCAGTTACACCTACATAGAATTTCAGTTCATCTACTCGTTTTTTAAAGTTCTTTTGACTAAGAGTTACTATTGCTTTGACTTAATCAAAATAAACGTCAAATTTATATACACTCAATTTAATATGTCATGGTACTAAATGTAGTTTTTCAGATCTGCTTAATTTTTTTGCTCGCATTTTATTCACTTCATAAGGTAAATCTAAATGATTCCACAGGTTTAAAATTTACTCAGTATTTTTTTGTGTAACAATGTTTAACCAAAAATATTGAGTACAAGTTGAGTTTAAGTTTTTACATTTTTACATTTACATTTACAGCATTTAGCAGACACCCTTATCCAGAGTGACTTGATTTGATACAATCTTACAATCCAAGCAATTTTTGGGCTCAAGGACCCAACAGTGGAAGCTTGGCAGAGGTGGGATTTGAACCCTGGACCTTCTGGTCCAGAGTCCAGTACCTTACCCGCTAGGCTACCAAAGTCCCAAATGCATAGTATATTTTAATATGTGTGAAAAGGCAACGAGGCATTTAATATCATGCTATTTCTTATTTTCATTTAGTTGGCAGGCTAGATCGTGAAAAAGTGAAAAGAAATTTCTGAAAAGAAAAGGAAATAATAATCAGTGACCATCTCTCACTTGTGTGCACTTTCAAACGTACTCTTGCATTTTTCTGTGTATGTGAGTGATTATATTTTAATCAGTAATTAAATGAACAACAATAGGAACATACAGCAATAGAGGGTGTGTGCTTTGACACCTCTGTAGTATTATACATTGTTATTTCAACCACGATAATGAATATTAAACTGACTTTAGACAGTATCAAAGCAACCTTTTGTCAAATGCCCACATTCAATGCAAACGTTTGATTGAAGCTGTTTGTTATATACTCACCTGCCACTACAATGGCTCCTTAATGCAAATATCTAATCAGCCAATCATATGGCAGAAACGTGTTGCTTTTAGGTATGTAGACACAGTCAAGCCGACCTGCTGAAGTTCAAACTGAGCATCAGAATGGAAAATAAAGGTGACTTAAGTGACTTTGAATGTGATATGGTTGTTGCTGCTAGATGGGCTGAATATGTCAGAAACTGCTGATCTACTGGAATTTTCACACACAGCTATCTCTAGAATTTACAGAGAATGGCCCAAAAAAGAGAATATCCAGTGAGCAGCAGTTCTCTTGGTCAAAATGCCTTGTTGATGCCAGAGGTCAGAGCAGAATGGCCAGACTGGTTCGAGCTTACAGAAAGGCAACTGTAACTCAAATAGCCATCTCTGAATGCACGTCACAGTAAAACCTTGAAGCAGATGGGTTACAGCAAAAGGTGACCACATCAGTCACCAGATCTCAATCCAGTAGGGCACCATTGGGATATGGTGGAACAGGAAAATCACATCACGGATGTGCAGGCGACAAATCTGCAGCAACTTTCTTATGCTCTCACGTCAATATGGACCAGAATCTCTGAGGAATGTTTCCAGCACATTGCTGAATCCACGCCACGAAGAATTGAGGCAGTTTTGAACACAACCGCTAGAGCAGTCGCCTCGCTACTCCAGTGTCTCCGGTTTGCTCCAGACTTCGGATTCTGTCTGTGTGGAGTTTGCATGTCCTCCCTGTGTCATTCAGGGTTTACTTTGGGTACTCTGGTTTTCTTCCACATTCCAAAGACATGCATGTTAGGTCAATTGGTGTTTCTAAAGTGCCCTAAGTGTGTGAATGTGTTTATGAGTGTGAGTAAATGTGACCTACGATGGATCGGCACCCTGTCTAGGGTTGTTCCTGCCTTGCAATCTGTGCCACTGGCTAGACACCAGCTTTCCCACAACCCTGAGCATTATCATGCAGAAAAGAAAAGAAATGAAAGAAGGTGCACCTAATGAAGTGTCCAATAAGTGTATGTCTCTATATATTTGCAACAAAGCTACGTTCCCAATAAGCATATTTGTGATTCTGTAACACAACTTTTCATGTTACCAGTCCATTAGTTCTGTGTGGACAACTGTTTATTAAATAAGTCATTATAACATCACTACCATTTCTGTTCGTAGGTGTTATATAGTAAATAAAACTATATTCAAAAGATTTATGAACAACTTCAAGGTGATTAGGACCTTGAAGCCTCTCTAGACCTGAAAATGTTCTCTGCATTTTGTGTGATTTGTGGTGACTGTTCCAAGCACCAAGGAGGTCATGGAAAAGTTCCGACAGATGAGTGTTCTTAGGCTCAGTCTCACTCAAACTTTGACAGAGAGCACTTTCTCCTGAACTCTTGTCCCTCTGTGTGGATCCACTTAGTGGCAACTAGATCAAAGATTTAAAAGAAATGTCAGTAAGTTATATCATGTCACATCTTCTGTGGGTTCACATAGCATTTAAAACATCTGGGAACATCAATGACACAAATGACAAAAAAAAGCTCAACAGTTAGGGCTGCAGTTAGAGCCCTACATGAAACTAAATCTTACATTATAGAGGATTTAAATGAACACTGCGTTATGTAAAAGTTATGGCGCCTCTACTCAAATTGCACTATTTTTTAAGAATGAAATATAATTTGCAATAGTTTTGTTATTAATTAGATGTTGACAATTCCAAAACCTAATAAAGTCTTAAAAGACAATAAAGACATTTCAAGCCTCTTAAAGGCCTGAAATTCAGCACTGGGTATCTGTTCAGGTCAAGACAAGATATGAAGTATCTTGAAACCCCTTAGAAACACACGTAGACTATTCATGTATGAAAAGGGAAACCTTTACATCTCTGACAAGAAACCACAAGATATTTTCAAGCAAGAGTCATTTCCCTGCCATCTAGTCAAAACCTAATGGAGACAACAATAGTTAGGGACAGAGACATTCTGAAATCAAATGATTTGCTCTGAACAAAGATCCACCACCACAAAGCCACAAAAAAACTGTTAAGAATAAGTTTTATTGTATTATGCTTTGAGTTTTCCATTGTCTAAGAAAATATGTTGGAAATATTGTGATGATTGAAGAAAGTACTTGGGTTAGAGTCAGACTACAACAATACAAACATTTAAAACATACTTAAAAACTACTGTACTGTACAAAATACTTCCAACTTTTAAAATGACCTTCTAACTAACCAAATGTAAATGCATGTATATTGAACTGGATTGTGGATCACTGCCAAGCTGCAGCTGTTGGGTGCATGAGAAAGGCGGTTAACCCACAATTGCTTGGACTGTACAGTATACAGGTATGAGCCGCATAATGTTGGACAATGTCAGTTCGCAAATATGTCTGTGGTCTGACAAAGTTACTATTCTAAGAGTTAACTCATATTCTAGATCATTAACCTACTTAATCCATTTAATATATCGCCATGCAAGATACATTAGCTGTTAGAGTAGAGCAGGTGTAATGACATACCTAACAGCACAGCTTCTGGTGCAGAAAGCCTTAGAAATAATAATAGAAATAGAGAGCTATAGAGAACATAGAGAATGTTTCTCTTGTATTTTTAAACTGATCCAATCTTTTCTTAATACACCAAGTTACTTGATATGTGTTATCACTTATGTTCATACTTCCTGGATTTTGCAGAGCATAATTAATGATACAATATTTTTGGTGAATTACCACTGACTGTTGGCGACAACCATCAGAATATGTGAATTACTTCTAAATAAAGCTTCTGAAGAACTTTGTATTGTAAACTCACCCCATTTACTGCCAATGAAAACTGGACACGAAGCATGCAGTGTTCTGGAATCCATCTCTCCATTCTTTAGTAGATTGAACCAAACCACTGCTGAACCCTGTGAAAGTAGAAAAGGGAATCCATCCTGATTAAATCTATTTTTCTATCTGCTTCTTAAATCTAGTATAAATGGAATAACAAGTTTACTCTTTTAGGTGGAAGTGCAACACCAATACTTGGAAACACAGTGGCTCCACCAACTTCCACATCACTCACCTGGGAAAAAGCAGACAGGTTGTTAATGATAGTGCTATTAAGATCGCATTGCATGATCAAGCAATGCATTAACAGGTCTTACGTAGATCAAGACAGTTGCAATTCTTTTCCCTTCATGGCCCATGTTTGTGTCATAGTGTGGTTCATATTGTCCGCCAATTCCATAATTTACAATCTAAGAGAAAGCGACAGAGATAGACAATTGTTACCTAACATAATCGTTAATCACAAAAATATGTTTAAAGAAGTGTAAAATGGCTTCCATACATAACAGATTATATGTAATTTATCTGTTTTTAAATAGCATTTTTCTTTTTGAAAAAAGTAAGAGTTAATTCTATTAGTTTCCACACACCTGTACGTTCAAATTATGGCCAGGAATGAAGAAAGATTTTAAGAAAGCTTAAATATCATTACCTGAAGTCTTTCAGCTGTTTCCATGTCCAGACCAGTGACGTCAGCAATTCTCTGATTTACACGTGCAACCACAGGACTTTCACTGTCAGCTAACCATGAGCTAAAAACAGGAACGACTCTTGTAATATTCTGATATACAAACTGCGAGATGTTCTTAAATACATTTAAGGAAAAACCAACAGGGTGAGCTAACAAGCCACTTTTTAATAAATAAAAGGAAAAAATTTTTCCTTTCCTCCATGCCAGGTCCTTGCAACAGCTACGGACTCCCTGAGGGGTTTATGTGTTTTGCGAGATCTATTCACAGACTTATTTAAAAAAAACTGTGATATGCTTACAAATGCTTTATGAAGACAGCTTAAAAAGTATATGCAGTATGCACATACTTGGAAAAAATGGTTCCTATTTAAACATAAAACATGCAAAAATCACAGACTTGTCTTGGCTGGATGTTACTTCTAAGCTACCAGGATATCAGTAACAGGATAATGTCGTCTACGGTAGTAATTGTATTAAATGCAGTTAATTTGCAGGCTGTAACAGTATGCAACAAGAACTGTCTTTATTAAATGGACACACATGTTTCTAGTCAACTCTAATCACTCTATGGAATCCAGGAAACCACCAATCAGTTGTTAAATAAAGTTAAGAGTGGTCAAGAGTGAGCATTTTGCTCACATTTGCTAATTCATTTCAAAATAGTATATCAATTATGGACAATGGTTTTTAGAATTACTAGTTTGTCCTGGATTTGTTTATCCATGCAAATATTAATAGAGTAAATGTAACAACATTACCTCAGTTTCAACAAATGTCTTTCAGCCTTAACCAAAGCTTGCCAATGGCAATTAATGCTCTCTCAAAATCATACATCAGGGGAAAAGACAAATCAGGATTCACACAGTCTCTCCCCACCACATGACTGATATCAGTATCAGTATTAGTATTAGTAATAGTAAAACTAACCCTACAGTAATAGTATTAGTTTATCCTAATGCTCATCCCTGTGGTCAAATTAGAGCACTGTCTGGATTTCACTACCTACTTTTTTGACACACGCACTTCACTGAGTATTTTGCCTCCAGTTATTGGATCTGAAACCTTTGCTCTGCTAAGCTGCGGATAAAAAGAGAATCTGTACAGTATATGACTATTTAAGATGTGATTAAAATGAATGCATGAGGACTAAGACCTCAAATAAGACAAGTAGGTTTTATTCATTTGAAGTCTATTATGGTCACAAAGTGTAAAAATTACAATTAATAATATTGATAAATAGTCAATTAATTGACCAATAATAGTAGTGTAATACACATTACACAAAGTTGATAAAGAAAACTCTAAATACGAAAGACTTAATAAGTGACATTAATAAATTACAAAAAATAAGGTACCCTGCAATGCTAGAAAAGATTATACTATCCTAACAGTTTTCGATCTACTACAAAAAGCTTATATATTCACCTTTGGCCTGGCAAGCTTTTTTAAGACTTCTGTCTCATGTGAGGACACCAGATCATGGTATCTGAGGATGAGGGGTGCATCCCATTCCTCCTCTTCCTTAGCAGGGGCGTACATCAGATGTGGATTCCCTCCACCAGTAGAGTATCTACAAGATAGTCTGATCTGTCGCTTAGGGTCCTGCCGGACAAAATATAAATCCCACCCTTCACATTATTTACTTCTATCATGTTTAATATTATGCATTTCCATCTTATTTAAGATGATCATATAGAAACATCCTATTGCTAAATTTTCCATTTAACATAAATATCCATTATGAAGTCAGAGATGATATAGCTGTGGATGAGGCCCTGCAGTGGCTGTCTGGAATTCTTTTTCCTAACTTCTGAGTCTATAACAGAACATTAAGTGATCAGCTACTACTGCCCAATGTATTGCTGTTCCTGTTCAAGTAAAACAAAGTTTAAACATTAAGTACATGGCTGACTCCTATGGGAAACAGAGAACATAATGTTCCTTCTGGTTTTATCGTCTTTACCGGTTTGATTCCTTCTCCTCTGCACAGCAACTCATAATCACTACGCCATGAAGGTTGCAGAGTGGACATGTCAAAGGAACTGATGGCTTGTTGCAATACATCCCAGGCTTTACCAGCTGGGAACAAGCTTTCAAGAACATTATCTGTAAGGAAGTTATCTGTAGAGAATGAGACAGACATGGTAGTTTTGGATATGAATTATAAATAGTGTCTAATGTTATGAATGTTAAATAAAAATGTGTGCCAAACCATATTTCGTGGTCCTAATTACTATGATTCGATTAGTATATGGCCAATGGTTGTGTTGAAATGTGAAAATATGGCAACATGCTCTAACTTTAGTTTAGTTTATGTTATATATTTTTGATACACTCATTGACAAAAAAATAACACATCCAGTTAGAAATATCGGATTGCTGCAAAACTTGGCATGTGGTTATGTCTCAGGCAGATATGTAAATGATTACAGGTGTGGTCTAATTAGACACTGGGTCTTGCCACAAGAGGATGTAAAGGTGCTTACCCTGCTATCTATAAAAATGCTCTGGGAGGCTACTTGGGTAATGTACCTCTTGGTGGGAGATCGCTGACTGCTAGACATGCCTTTACGACGCACTCGAAAACATTTTGACTTTAAGAGGAGGCACATCACTGGACTGAGAGAAGCAGGATTGAAGTTTTACCAAATGGATCTATCAAAGTCTGCTCTTCACAACACATGTTTGTGGAAGTGTATCACAGCACAAACAAAGGAGATTTCTGAGGACCTCAAAAAAAAGAGTTGTTGATGCTCATCAGGCTGGAAAAGGTTACAACACTATCTCTAAAGAGTTTGGACTCCACCAAGCCACAGTCAGACAGATTATCTACAAATGGAGGAAATTCAAGACCATTGTTCCCTCCCCAGGAGTGGTTGACCAACAAAGATCACTCCAAGAGCAAGGCATGTAATAGGTTGGCGAGGTCACAAAGGACCCCAGGGAACTTCTAAGCACAACTGAAGGCCTCTCTCACATTTGGCTAATGTTAATGTTCATGAAGTCCATCATCAGAAGAAACACTGAACAACAATGGTGTGCATGGCAGGGTTGCAAAGAGAAAGCCACTGCTCCCAAAAGAACATTGCTGCTCGTCTGCAGTTTGCTAAAGAAAGAAGGCTATTGGAAGAATGTTTTTGTGGACGGATGAGACCAAAAATAGAACTTTTTGGTTTTAAAAGAAAAGCGTTATGTTTGGAGAAAGGAAAACACTGCATTCCAGCATAAGAACCTTATCCCATCTGTGAAACATGGTGGTGGTAGTATCATGGTTTGGGCCTGTTTTGCTGCATCTGGGCCAGGATGGCTTGCCATCATTGCTGGAACAATGAATTCTGAATTATATCAGAGAATTCTAAAATGTCAGGACATCTGTCCATCAACTGACTCTCAAGAGAAGGTGGGTCATGCAGCAAGACAACGATCCTAAGCACACAAGCCGTTCTACCAAAGAATGGTTAAAGAAGAATAAAGTTCATGTTTTGGAATGGCCAAGTCAAAGTCCTCACCTTAATCCAATCGAAATGTTGTGGAAGGACCTGAAGCGAGCAGCTAATGTGAGGAAACCTGCCAACATTCCAGAGTTGAAGCTGTTCTGTACAGATGACAACCCCAACGGTCATTCAGACTGATCCTTGCGCCGCAATCGTTGGCATCAGCTCCCGCGCCGTGGTCAACTTTCCTAGCCTCGGCGTTGGGGTTCTTGGCGTCCGTTCGCCTAGCCAGGTACTTCGCGCCAACCTTTTTTGTTAGCTTGGTTTGTTGGTGAGCCACCTGTGCCGAGCTCCACCCCTGATCCGCTTGTGCCAATCTCCGCCCCTGAGCCGCTTGTCACTCTTTGGGCACTAGTGGCCAGCATTTGACCCTAGATGCACCTATGTCAGCCCTTACCGGACATTTAACATGCAAGTGGCAACACCTGTTGTTGAGCCTATATAAACACACTTTTGGGCTCACACAGGGTCGCACCATTGCTCTTGAGCAGCACGCAACACCACGCATGCGCTCGCACAGGTCCAACCTCTGCTTTTTTCTTTGTTTCAGGGACAGAGTTACGGCTGGGGGTTTGAAGACCTCCAGACAGGGGCAATTAGGAGATTGCCCGGTAGTTAGGGCCATAGTTATAGCGTAGGGCCAGTTTTTGTTTATTTTTAAGTGTTTATTTTTACCGGGCTTCTTCTGGCTGCTTTGAGCCTCACCCCACCTTCTCCCTCTCACGTTGTCGCCCCCTCCTTCGTGATTGGGGAATATCTGTTTCCCCAGCTCGATCGCGCATTGAAGAGAACGCAGAGCTCCATAGCTATGTCCTCTTCGTTTCCCACGCCTGTGACACACTTTACCGGGTGCTTGTTTTCATTATTCGTGTGGCATGTGCTTGTGGAAGCTCCGCTCCGGCTACAGCGCTTTGTGCATGCACGGACCCGTATGCCATTGGTGCAGCGAAGCCACGTCGTAAGCGTACTCCTGAATAGCGGCTCTGTATGCATACGGCGTGGGTTTTCTTTAAGTTTATTTTCGTTTCCTTTAGCTGTTGTGTACGCTGGGATCATGTCACACTGTGGATCATCGGAGCTTCCTGGATTTCATACTGAGTGAAGAACTGCATCCTAGGACGGTTATAACTCGGTAACCCACCCCCCTGCGCTCTACCGGATCGCCATGGCTCGCCACCCACCTGCAGTCACACTTTCACGAGCACGAACACTTGTAAATAAACTGCATGTTTTCACCGAACTCTCAACTCTGTTCTCTTGTATTGTACAGGGTTCCAAACAATCCAGGGGTTTCACCTCCAGCCCGTAACAGGTTCTGTTTGGGACCCAACAATGGTCGGGTTCAAGTATGGAGGCCTCGTGGTGTGCGCTTCAATCCTGCCCACTGCTGTGAAGTGAATCACTGCAGTTTTGGCTATATAGGTCTCTCCCCATTCAAAGAGATAGGAGTCCGATCTTGTATGGCTGGAAATAACTGCCATAACTGCCATTATAAGACTTATGTTATAATTCATCGCAGACTGGACTTCATGCGCTTCGCAACACAAAAACAAGCGTCAATCATGGACTATTTCTCAAATTTGCGTAAAGAAACTGTACATGTAAAGACATGTTTATGTACATTGCAAATGTGATCATACGGTCATGAGGGCTGCTCAATAAAACACATTATGTCAGCATCAGGTATGAATGGCACTCTATTTTTTTGTAACCTCGTTAAGTCGCCCAAACTCGCCTCTTGGCAAAAATAGCCATGGAACAGACGGGAGCGAGATAACGAGTTTAGACTGTTTATCATCAACACATTCACACAGCTAAAGTTTCTTCTGATTCCCACAATTCCTTCTTGGTGAGTTATTTTTTTGTCAATGATATATATATATATATATATATATATATATATATATATATATACATATATATATATATATATATATATATATATATATTATATATATAGTATGTGTATTCAAATGTATATGTACTGTATGTATGTACGTATGTATGTATTAGTGTCAACAGACACAAGAATTTACTGTTTTATACATTTTGAACTGGAACTTGAAAAGTGAAACATTAATGTAATGAAATGTATGAAATGATTTACCAGGATTTAGTAATTGCTGAATTGGTCCCATAAAGAGAGGTAAGTCCTGTTCTTGAGACTGCTCAAGGAAGAAGTGTCCAGAACTTGTGATTTGGTCACCGTAGAATCTGATCTTTGCATCCATCAAGCTTCCTCATTTGTCCTCCCTTCCAGGGTTTTTGGCATATTTGAACCATCGATTCTCAAGAGCAATCTTTGCAATATGAAAAGTCTCATCTGGGTCCAGTGTTACTCCATTTTTCTGACACTAAAATGAAAAAAAAAAAGTTATTTATGAAAAAATTGCAATTATTACTGAATATCCAAGTCCCCATGCAAGTTCAATTGATGTACAGTGAAGTCATGAGAAACCTCACCAGCCAGTCCTTTGGTTCTAGCCTGTAGAGGTTCCTGCAGTCTAAGGATGGCTATTGCTATGCCATCCAAATCAGTGTCATTGGGGAGCAAACTGAAGCTTCTACCTTAGCTTTTCCAACCCTGTACAATGACAACAAGTGAAGTTAAGCACACTGATCTAAAGAAGGTATTAATTATGGGGTAATAAAAATAATCGTCATATTTTTACATTGATAATATTATTTCCCCAAATTTGCAGTTAGTAGCAACCTTGGACATGGGTAAATGGGTAAAAAATGGGATAATTAGCTAAATATTACTTTAAATATAATAAGGAAGTCTTAATTAACGTATATGTAATGACACACATGGCAGCACGTTGTGGTGCAGTGTTTAGCCGGGTCGCCTTACAGCTTTGGATATCCCCAATTCAATTACCAGTCGGACTGCGGCCCTTGTGTGGAGTTTGAATGTTCTCCCTTTGTCTAGGGTTTTCTCCCGGGTAATCTGGTTTCCTCCCCCATTCCAAATATGTGTGTTAGGTTAAACGGTTTCTGTAAAGTGTCTCTGTGTGTGTCTTAAAAGTAGATGAAGAAAAAAAAAGATGATGCTCATTAGGATAGAAAGGGCTACAAAACAATCTATGTATGAGTTTGGGTTCCACTAATCCACAGTCAGATAAATTGTGTACCATTTGAGGAAAGTCAAGAAAATGGTTACTTGGAAGACCAACAAAGACCACTTCAAGAGCAAGACATGTAATAGTCTGTGAAGTCACAAAGGAACCCAGGGGTAACTTCTAAGCAACTAAAGGCCTAACATTGGCTAATGTTAATGGTCATGAGTGCACCATTAGGAGAACACTGAACAATAGTGGTGCCCAAAGCAGGGTTGCAAGAAGATAGGCATTGGTCTACCTAAGGAGCTAATCATTAACTGTCCAATCACAATACTATACAATGTGGGTCATGCCGGAAGACAACAACACTAAACACACAAGTCATTCTGCCAAACCATGGTTAAAAAAATTAAAGTTAATGTCTTGAATGGCCAAGTCAAAGTCATGGAAGCAGTGGAAGCAGTGGAAGAGGTCCTGTTACGCAACAGGGCTTAGTGAAGAGCGTAGGGCAAGATTCCGCCTCTCTCCCCGCCATCTTTAAGAGGGGCTTGAGCAAAAAGCTCAAGAACGAGCTGGCTCTCCTCGACCCTCCCTCCTCTCTGGCCAATCTGTATGTCCAAGTGGTTCATGCAGACACTCGCCTCATACAAAATGCCAGGGAGGGAGGAGGTATGGCAAGGTCACGTCCGCTGACCCCTGCCCCAAGGTCAGTTGCACTGACCCCTGCCCAGAGGTTAGTCACACCGACTTCTGCTCCACGGTCAGTCGCGCCGACTCCTGCCCCAAGGTCACTGTAAATATCATCCCATCCTCCCATACTGCCCCAAAATTTAATGCACGTCCAGCCTACTGGCGCCTCCCCGTACGCTATACGCTGAACCCTGAACGTACCCGGCAGGCTAGGGGAGGTACGCCACGCGGGGTTGGGGGGATGGTGTACTGTTATGAGCCATGCTGCCGACACTAGGGGAGTGGTTCAGCATCTTATGGATTAACACCTGTGGGCTCAGGTAATCAAAAGCATCCCTGAGGACCATTAGCTGTTGCACCCTACTCCTAATAGAGATCTCATATGTCTCATGCGTGCTGTGGTGCCCGCCATTATCTGCTTAGCGGTGTCTTTTTTAGAAAAAGTGGTAGATCAGCCTCGTTTAGGAGGTCGGCCAGGTACGGCTCATAGACTGGAGTGATGTCAGAGCTTAGTGAGTAGTGTAAGGGCATGATTCTGCTGCCGATATGCTTTGGTTGGTCCATTAATCAAGAGCTAACTGCAATTGTGTCCTAAAAATCCCCTTTAATCAATTTGTCTAATTGGAAAAAAAAACAATTCGCTTTCTCTACTTGTGTGAGAACTCTGATGGTCGTTTAATGACATAATTATAATGCAGAAATTGAGACAATTGTATAAGATTCACACACTTTCAAACACTCACTGTATCAAACCAAGATTTTGGTCAAATTTCCAGTAGCATCAACCCAATGTACGGATGCTTATGTTTTTGTGAATGAAAGATTTTTTAAAAACTAGGTTGACAGAAGTGTTTTCCACTTACAGATAAGGTTCTTATGCTGGAATGCAGTGTTTTCCTTTCTCCCAAACAATAACGCCTTCCTTTTAACCCAAAAAGTTCTATTTTGGGTCTCATTCGTCCCACAAAAAACATTCTTCCAAAAAGCTTCTGGCTCGTCCACGTGATCTTTAGCAAAACTGCAGACGAGCAGAAATGTTCTTTTTGGAAAGCAGTGGCTTTCTCCCTGCACCCCTGCCATGCACACCATTGTTGTTTCAGTGGTTCTTCTGATGGTGTGGACTCATGAACATTCAACATTAGCCAATGTGAGAGAGGCCTTCAGTTGCTTAGAAGTACCCTGGGGTCCTTTGTGACATCGCCAACTATGACAGACGGCCTTGCCTTGGAGTGATCTTTCTCTTTCTTGGTCGACCACTCCTGGGGAGGGGAAACAATGGTCTTGAATTTCCGCCATTTGTACACAATCTGTCCGACTGTGGATTGGTGGAGTCCCAAACTCTTTAGAGATGGTTTGTAAACCTTTTCCAGCCTGATGAGCATCAACAACTCTTTTCTGAGCTCCCCTCAAAATCTCCTTTGTTCATGCCATGATACACTTCCACACATGTGGTGTGAAGAGCAGACCTTTGATAGATCCCTGTTCTTTAAATAAAACAGGGTGCCCACCTCACCACCTGATTGTCATCCTGACTGATGAAAACACCTGACTCTAATTTCAACCTTCAAATGAACTGCTAATCCTAGGGTTCACATAACATTTGCCACTCACTAATATGTAATATTTGGATCATTTGTCCTCCATAAATAATGAACCAAGTATAATATTTTTGTCTCATTTTGTTTAACTGGGTTCTCTTTATCACTTTTAGGGACTTGTGTGAAAGTCTGATGATGTTTTAAGGTCCATATTTATGCAGAAATGTTCATCTGGACAAAGTTTTTGTCGGAGAAACGTTTTTACACTCTAAGTGTCTTCTTCAGTCTCAGCAGTTGGAAAAAAGATATCATCTAAAACATAATTATTAATAATATGCTGGACAGTGGTTTTAGGTAACTTATCTAACCCTCTGAGATATTCGTCCTGTGACCTCTTGAATAGCTGTTGGAGCATAAAAAAAAAAAAAAAAAAAAAAATTTTTAGTTGATTCACAGTTTGTCTGGCTGTGAGCGGGTTATGATGGAAGTTTTCGGGGTCTTCATAGGAATATTCTGTCATGCTCTCAATATATGATGAGACCTGTAGATATAAAAGGTTGTTATCAACAATGAAAGAGACAAGAAGCTTCTCCTGTCCTGTTGGTGGACTGCCATTCTGAAGAACTCCAGCACCCCCCCCCCCACCACTGCTCTTCTTCATAACTCCCATTCTCCCTCGCCATCTTACCTTCTTTCCTCCCGTCGCCCGACCCACCTATTACTTTCATTTCCTTCCCCCCACCACTCGTTACCCACTTTCCCACCCTCTTTTTTCCTCGTCCCTCGTCCCCCCCTACCCACCTCTCCTCATTCACTCCCCCCTCTGCCCCCCATTCTCCCTCCTTTTCCCTTCTTCTTCCCTCCGCCTATTCCTCCGGGTGCCAGCCCCATCAACAGAGGGATAACAATACAATTACAACCACATATAACTAAATACATGTTATTTCCAAATAAATTGGAATAGGCAACTTATTAATTAAAACACAAAAACAAACGGAGTACCAAAACCACTTACTGTAAAAACAGGGGCCTGGAGGCAGGGGTGGTTGTGTACTGGGGGAATGTTTAGGTTTAGTAAAAAAAGATTACACATAAACATTACCATTATTTGGTTCTAAATGCCGTTACACCACAATTAATTGTAATTGTTGGTGATTGCAAGTTACTGGTGAAGGAAGGAATCAGCCCATGAATAACAACCCGTTACAGTTTTAACCTTTATAGATAATGCATAATCATCTTTCCTTTGTCACACTGAGAGTATATTGTCTGCCAGTTTACAAGGCCACTGCTTGCAGTTCTCCTGCCAACTAGCATAACAACAATACTCAAATGGTTGGCCGCACACCCATTAGACTATGGCTGGGAGATGATTGTTGGATGATACTTTGTTATTTAAAGTTGATCAGAATCAAGGTGGAAAGATTAAAAACCATCTCTAAAAGAGTCCAACAGAGTGTGTGTGCAACAGAGGAGGAAAACCAAGACATAATTACCATCTCATGAGTGGTCAAACCAAGAAAGACACACCAAGACCAAGGCGTGTAATTAGTCCTCAAGGTCACAAAGCCAAACCCAGGGTAAATAATAAAGCAATGAAAAGCTCTCTCACACTGTCAAGCAAGACCACACCTTGAAACACAAAGGTGTCTACAAAGACTGATTTAATGAAAATAAATTCATTGTTTTGGAAAGGCCAAGTCAAAGTCCTGACCTTAATCCAAAAGAAATGTTTTGGAAGGACCTAAAGTGAGCAGTTCATGTGAGGGAAGCCAATGATATTCCAGAGCTGAAGCTGTTCTGTACAGAGGAATAGGCTAAAATTTGTCCAAGCTGATGTGGAGAACTGATCATCATTTACTGTTTAGGGGGTCACACCAGATACTGGTTCACATACATTTGCCATATACAGACATGTAATGATAATTGTCCTCAGTAAATAAATGACCAAGTATAATATTTTTGTGTCATTTATTTAAGTGGGGTTTCCTTATCTTCTGTTAGGACTTGTGTGACAATGGAATCTGTGGATGTCAAATAGATGCAAAAATATAGAAACTTCTAAAGGTTTCACAAACTTTCAATTCCGACTTCTAAAGTGGAAAGCAAGATCTATTATGAAGGCTCTGATGGAAGTTGTACAGTGAAATAACTGTGTTCCAAATTGCTCCATATCTCCTACCCAAGTACGCAATATAGTTTGGCATATACACACTATGAAGTGCATGTGTGGATTAAGGGACGGCTTAACTTGTAAGGCATAAACATTTGTGCTCTTGTGCTGTCTCTCACATCTGTCACACACAGCAGACTAGAAATAACAAATATAAACTGAATTAAGCATGCTCTTGTTCTGGAGGAATGCTGATTTTTTTTTGTCCAGTTGTATTTAGCTTCAAAGTTTATACAGGCATGTGCAGTAGCTGGATTTATACAAATTACAAGGCTTTTGAGATGATCTGAATTACTTTACCTTTTCAGTAAGTTTGTCTGGTTTTCAAGTTCTGATAAGAAGACTTCAAGAAACTGAGACAGATCTTTCCTTCGGCCCATGAGCTGGGTCATATGATCTGCAAGACATCATCTACTTTAACAATAGGTATTTCATAGTACTGTTATATTCATCAGAATGATGACTGAAATAAAAGGTAAGCAGATCATTTATTTAGGGTTATGGACCAACTACAAACACAATCTACACTAGAGTAAACCTACATTATGGACATTCTCTAGCTCAGTTACAACAAATTAATACAAATCTGGATGGAAATTAAAATTACAGTACAGTAATTTAATTTAACTTTTGTAAATGTGTAATGTATCTTTGTGTATTAGAGTAGTGTTAAAAAAAACAATAGTATAATTCATTAAAATTAGGTTACAATTATATGATAAGTACAACCCCAAATCAGAAAAAAATGGGATGGTATGGAAAATGCAAATAAAAAATATATGCAGTGTTCCTTACATTTCCTTTGACTTTTATTTCAGACAGTAAGAACCCAATATATTTCAGGTTTGTTCAACTTCATTTCATATGTTAATAAACATCAATTTTTGCATTTCAGGCCTGCAACACAGTCCAAAAACTGTTAGGACAGGGGTAATTTAGGGCTAGTAATGAGGTAAAAAACCCTAAATTATGACGTGATTTCAAACAGGTGGTTATTATCATGATTTGGTAGAAAATTATTGAAATTCCTTTAATTATATTACGCACTGTAGAGGGAGAAATATTTAAATCCGTTCCAGTCTTTCTTTGAGGAACATTGTTTTTAATCATTTCAATAATTTTCTTACACATTTGTTGATAAACTGGAGATCCTCTGCCCATCATTACTCCTCAAACATTCGATCTTTTGTGGATACTGCCTTTGTAGCAAATCATGATTATAATCACCTGATGACATCACCTGTTTGAAATCACATCATTTGTTTTTTTTACCCAACTTTTTTTGGAATGTGTTGCAGACCTGAAATGCAGGAATGGATGTTGATTAACAAATGAAATGAAGTTGACCAGTAAGCAACACTGCATATATTTTTTTATTTGCATTTTCCATACCGTCACAAGTTTTTCTGATTTGGGGTTGTACTAATAAGTTATTACCCAAATATAGTATTATACTCATTGCTTTTAAGTTTTACATGTATATATTGTATTCATATGTGGTATATTCCTTTTCACACAGCACATAAGCATGCAATTGCTCCTTAGATTTGCAAAGCACACAATGCTGTGTACATTTACTAAGGGAATATTAGTTAAAAGTCCTTATTCCTTAAAGAGTAACGTTTCCTTAGACGCAATATTCATATAAAATGAAGAATATTAGTATAGTTGATATTCACAATTGTTCCCCTCAGCCTATAATTATAGTTCTTAATTAACCATTCAAATTCATATGAATACTTTTGATGCTGTGTAAACGTACTAAGGATAATTTTAAGTTCTGTCCGCTTACATAAGAATAGATGGATACATTACCTGTTGAGGAGTAGAACTCACTCATTCCAGCACAAAAACTAAACATATCTAATAACTGCAAAATAATCCACTTTATCTTCATTGTCTTTCAAAGTGCAAAAGAGAACAATCAAGCAGCTTCATTAGATGCCCTTCAATGCACAGACTAGCATGGTGCAGGAGTTATACTACTGAGCACAACAGGCAATGACAGCCATTGGCTAAATACAGGAATGACATAATAAACCACAGTGAGGTAAAGAAAAATGGATGGCAAGTAAACGCATGTACAATCATGGACCACAGAACTGTGCAACTTGAACTACTTAAAAGAAAAACACTAGGAAATGCAAAAAGGAAATCCCCAGATTGAAATGCAGGTTAACTTGAGAAATAATTCAAGAATTGCGGCATGCAATTAACTGACTCAATTACTTTTCACAGTTACAGTGGTGCTTGAAAGTTTGTGAACCCGTTACAATTTTCTATATTTCTACATAAATATGACCTAAAACATCAACAGATTTTCACACAAGTCCTAAAAGAAGATAAAGAGAACCCAGTTAAACAAATGAGACAAAACTATTATACTTGGTCATTTATTTATTGAGGAAAATGATCCAATATTACATATTAGTGAGTGGCAAAAGTATGTGAACCTCTAGGATTAGCAGTTAATTTGAAGGTGTGCATGGCAGGGTTGCAAGGAGAAAGCCACTGCTCTTCAAAAAGAACATTGCTGC
>JAJAGP010004188.1:0-54994 GCA_025084515.1 Ancistrus triradiatus | reverse complement strand
GTAGTAATGGAAGATTGTCTTGTCCGATGAGTCTCATGCACCTGGGGAGGTGATGGCAACCAGGATGCACTTTGGGACGAAGACAAACCATTGGAGGGAGGGTGACACTCTGGGTAATGTCCTGCTGGGTGACCCTGGGTGTGGGCATTCGTGTGGACCTTAATTTGACTTATGTAACAGGTGGCTTTAATGTTGGGACAGATTGGTGTACTTGATATAACAGACGTTATATGGACAGAAATCCATGTTCTCTAAGGAAGAAACCTTGGGAGGACCAAGACTCAAAAAGGGACCCAACCTCCTTGGGTGGCTCGTGAACCACGAGGTGAAATTCAATAAAAAAAAAAAAACGATGATAAACAGTTTTAAGGTGAAAAACTGCGTCTGAATATTTTCGATTCACTCTTAAACTCCCGCCTCTGCTCGTTGGTCCACAGCGTTGATTGGCTGTTTAACGCCTGCAACGTCTGGAGTTCAAAGTCAGATTTTCGCTTCCTGTGATAACTAATAATAATAGCTAAGCCCTCGGTCATTAAATCTGATCTGAATCAACATTTATTCACAGTCCAGGATGCCATCTTGAGAACATACCAGCTTTATTTGGATTTTTGAAGTAATGAGACAATGAGTTTCACCAGCAATCGAGAACATGGCACTAACTGAATGTGTCACCAGTAATAGCTGGCTTTACGCTTCGGTTCTCCTATAGAAATATGAGAAGATCAGCCGACGCGAAAATGATGCAGACCAATTAATGGACCTCATTTCTGAAATCCGCCGAGAATAAATAAATGAAGTTCGGTTTGTTCCGGTTGCGGAGTAATAACCTGCTGCATATCCAGTACTGGTTGGTATTACCGCAGGCTTTAGGAATTTGAGCAAGCTGATGATAAACTGTTGACTTAGCTGCTGCTGACACACTCTCTCTAAACACATTTGCGTTTGCGTGTTTCTTCGCCGCCGGCGACGGCGCGTTCGGTTCTTCAAGTAGTTTGAAACCTGACGGTGAATAATTCCGTCTTTCATGGAGATAGGTGTTGACAGTTTTGGCAGCTGCTACCTTAAGGCGCTGGGAACTTTTGTTGTTTACTTCAGTGAAGTAAGGCCGTGCTTTAGAGCTCTGTGTCATGCTTACAGTCTTAGATCTTTAGAGGTCCTCTTAAACGTCGGTTGGCTGTCGATTTTTTTTTATGTTTTGTATCACGTTTTTTGAAAATAATCTACTTTTTTTTCTTTTTTTTTCCGTAAAGTATTTAATGTAAGCCCAGATTTTTGGGACTAACTCTGGAGTGTCTGTGCCCTAGACAGCTCACGTCTCACACATAATCTGGAATCCACTTGCTTGCTTGCTTTATTGATACACAAGTTTGGTTTCCTCCTTGCATTTGGGCTCTTTGAGGATTGAACGGATTCCTCACTGAAGATGTACCACAATAGTACAGGGGAGCGCCGTGTAACGACCATCCCATCAACCATTCGCATAATGGCCGAGATCTGAACAATTTTAATAAGTGTAATAGGAAATAGAAAGCTGTCTTTTACCAGCCAAACAATGCTGTGGATCCACGAGCAGAGGTGGGAGTTTAAGATCAGACGTCCATCATTTGTGTGTTACCGATCGTGTCCTCATTTGCCTGTTAGCATGCATTTGGACTTGATAGAGCTCTAACTTGGTTGATGTGTTTAGAGACTTCTAAGTTTTTATTTTACAGCATTTAGCAGACGCCCTTATCCAGAGCGACTTACAACTGATACAATCTTACAATCCAAGCAATTGTGGGTTAAGGGTCTTGCAGCTTGGCAGAGGTGGGATTTGAACCCTGGACCTTTTGGTCCATTGTCCAGTACCTTAATCGCTAGACTACCACAGTCCACATGCATGATAATACTAGTATACAGTAGAGCTGCTTCAAACTCGGTGTGGTCATTCAGCAGATATAGAATAGAATCAAACTGGAATGAAGGATTTATTATGAGATTTAATTCAAATTTAAGCTCGGGTCTGTAGGCATGCACTGATAAGCGTACAGTAAAGTGGTCAACAAAACTTTTAACTATAAAGCTTTTCCCTACACAGACTGTGGTAGCCTAGCGGTTAAGGTACTGGACTCTGGACCAGAAGATCCAAGCTTCAAATAGCTGCCACTGTTGGGTCCTTGAGAAAGGCCCTTAACCCATAGTTGTTATGGGACTGTGGTAGCCTAGACTATGGACCAAAAGGTCCAGGGTTCAAATCCCATCTCTGCCAGGCTGCCACTGTTGGGCCCTTGAGCAAGACCCTTAACCCACAATTGCTTGGATCGTAAGATTGTATCAACTGGAAGTCGCTCTGGATAAGGGGGTCTGCTAAATGCTGTAAAAGTAATGTAACAATGTCCATTAATTATTGAAAGGTTTTGCGTGTGCAGCTGTGTCTCCGTCGCATTTACGTATGGTTTGCACGCGGTTTTCCTGTGAAAATACCCTTTATATTTAAATTTCCGTAACATAAAAAGACTGTCCATTTCGATCAGCAACAAAACTATGCATACCTGTACGTGTTGGGCGCCGACAAACCTCAGGGGTACGGCAGGGGTCGGTTCAGACTCCCAGCCCTGCGTCTGTGCAAGCACCGTTCGGTGAGCGAGCAGAATGATGTTACATAACCGAGAACATTTCGAGCACGCGTTCTCGGGGGATTATTAAAAAGCGCCGACAAACATTTACACACACGCAGCCTGACTCATGCTTTTGATTTACCGTTAGATCTTCGTCGCCGGCACTCGCTTGCGTAACACCGAGCATTCCTGTTGCGAATGCGGGTCCTTCAGAGACTTTGCGGTCCGGATAACTGGCTTTCTGAACGTGCCGGCAGCGCCTCACGAGTAAAACTCGATCAATCCCGCTTTGTCGTAGCACGCCTTGACCTCCAGCACCGCTTTCTCCAAGTGCTTGAAACATGCCTTGCTTTTTAAAATGTACTCGATATATGTTCTGAGGTATAAAACCCGTGTGCACTGTAGGTTATGTAAGCCCGCCTTAAGTGACGCTGGCAGGCCAGGTAGCCGTGACTTTGCAATTAAAGCATTTACGTACAGTCATTTCTCCCTTTATACGTAAGCAGAGGGAAGGTGACCCTTGCTCGGCAGCAGTGCTTATATAACCACGAGGACACGGTGCAAGGACGGAGCACTAGCATTAAACGATCATCACGTCCACCGGTGCTTTCCCGGCATACGCAGTGGAATCTGTATTTAAAATGTCGGTAAAACGCGCCCATTTATTACGGTTATTACAGTCTGGCACAGTCTCAGGACAACCGGATGAGCCACCGGTAGCCTGGCGTCTGCTTTTGTCCGCACCTAATTAGTAATCTGGTGTTAATGTGGCCCTCTTTTGGATGCGCTGCCGCCCGTCTGACTGTGTTAATCTATCAATTAGAGCCTCGCAGCTGTTTTCTGCTGGCTTGTATTTACACTGCTGCATGGTCTGATTGCTCAGAGCCTGCTTTAGATTGAATGTAATGGGGACTTGGAGCACACAAACTTCGGAATAATAATGAAAAGATTAAGGCTAGAAAGGATGAAAAGATTCAGGTATGTTGGGTCTATATGGAATTTGAAAAACATACTATTACACTATACCAAAAATATAAGTGCTATACACATTAGAACTGTTAATTATTATGTAGTGGTCACAAGTCCTAGGCCACCATTAGATTAGATCTGCCCTTGTTTTAGCAGTGGTGTAATGACCATATATCCTTATACTATATCAGGACATTTGTATGCAGTATTAAAAACTAAATGAAAAATGCAGTGACTAAACAGCTTCTGTAGGCTGCAATGACAAGTAACCAATTCTTGATGCTTGTAAAATGAGTGTGTGAAATATACAATTTATAAATTAATAATTTCAGGTGAGAAAAATGATTAAAGTGATGATATTTCTGGAAAAAAGAATTCAAGTAATGACATGTCAGGTAAAAAAATAATTCAAGAGATCATTTCAGGTAACATAATTCAAGTGATAATTTAATTTAAAAATCATTCAAGCAATGAAATTTCAGGCAAAAAAAATGATTCCAAGTGATGAAATTTTAGGTTAAAAAAATGTGATGAAATTTAAGGTAAAAATAATTCAAGTAGTAATTTTAGCTTAAACAATTACAAGTGATAAATTAAGGTAAAAAAATAATTCAAATGATGACATTTTAGGTAACAAAAAATAATACAAGTGATGAAATTTAAGGTAAAAATAATTAATTTCAGGTAAAAAATAATTCAAGTGATGACATTTTAGGTAAACAAAAAATAATACAAGTGATGAAATTAAAGGTAAAAAATGCAATTTCAGGTAAAAGATAATTCAAGTAGTAATTTTAGGTCTAAAAATAATACAAGTGATAATTTCAGGTAAAAAAAAAAAAGTTAAAGTTTGGGTAAAAAATAATTCAAGTAATTTCAGGTAAAAAAAATATACAAGTGATGAGATTTAAGGTAAAACATAATTCAAGTAATGATATTTCAAGTAATTCAAGTGATGAAATTTCAGGTAAAAATAACAAAAAAAAAACAATTCAAATGATGACATTTTAGGTAAAAAAAAAAAAAAAAAAAGCAATGAAATTTAATGTAAAAATGCAATTTCAGGTAAAAAATAATTCCAGTAATGACATTTTGGGTAAAAAGTGATTTACATCTCAGGTGAAAAATAATTCAAGTGATTTCAGGTAAAATTAATTCAAACACTGAAATTTGTAGTAAAAATAATGTCATGTAATGAAATGTCAGGTAAAAAAAAAGTTAAGTAATGAAATTTCAGGGCCAAATAAGCACCTACACTTTAGAAACAAAAACTTATCTGCAACTATCAATATTTGTACGCAACTTTATAGAAAAAATACTTGGTACTTTTCGAAGAATGGCAAGAACACAGAAAGAATAATCCAGAGAACAATTACTGAGACATTTAGGAGAAACGTCTGAGATTCTGAAACTGAAAATGTAAAGTCAGTCTAAATGAATGAAAAGCTGCAGGTCATGAGCCAGATGCTGCTGTGACTGACTGACTGACGGATTCTCCCTCTGTCTCCGATTCCCTCAGCTGTCGGTGAAGTGCAGGGCTCCGGAGGTGTCTCAGTACGTGTACCAGATGTACGACACCGTGCTGAAGAACTAGCCCTGCCCGCCTGCTCTCGGTCCCCGGCATCCTGTGGTACCACCGGCTACACCTCTGCTCTCGTTCCACACATGCTTGTATTCTGTTCTCCTCTTGCTCGGCCGTGTGCGTTCAGCTCTAGGCGAATCATCTTAAGCGTTAGAACGGTGGAGGGGATGTTTCCTTGCTACCACTTGCACATGTTTTGATCATTCCACAGGTAACTTTTTTTGTGTTTGATGTCGATGTAGTGTTAAACGGAAGATAGTAGTTTGGTGTTTTCTCCGGCGCCAGGATCCAGAGACACGCGGCTTTTTGAGCCAGCAAGTCGCCGGTGTGTAATGATGCATTGAGCTTTGAGTTCAGATGTAAGTGCACAAGTCTTAATCATTTCAGAAGCACTATGTATTCAGCAGCTCTTAGGGATAACTGATATGACAGAACGACGCCTGGCCAACAAAGCCCCGATAAATTGCAAGTGCCACATGTGGAGTTAAATCAGTGCCAACAGAACCCGGTCCTGAATTCATGATGCTTTGAAAGGAGAAAGCGTGAAATTTGGTGGTTTTGAAAATTGTCACTGCAAGATCTTTTGCGAATATTTTTAATTCAGGTCATGAAATTTCAGTTTCCAACAATTCAGGTAATCAAAATTTCAGGTAAGAAAGAATTCCAGTAATGACATTCAACAAGGATTTTTTTTTCATGTTAAAATAATTAATATAATGAAATTCAGGTAAATAATTCACAAAATGAAATTTCAGACCAGAACTAATTCACGTAATTAAATTTCATGGTTAAATACAATTAATACAATAATTTCGAGTCAGTAATTTCAGTTTAAAAAATAATATAATGAAATTCAGGTAAGAAATAATTTGGGTAATAATTATTCACAATGAAATTTTAGGTTAAAAAATATTAATATAATGAAATTCAGGTAAGAAATAATTCACGTAATGAAATTTCAGTTTAAAAAAATATGATGAAATTCAGGTAGGAAATAACTCGCGTAATAAAATTTTGGGTCAGAAATAATTCATGTAGTAATTTCAGTTAAAAAAAATAATTAATGTAATGAAATTCAGGTAAGAAATAATTTGGGTAATGAAATTATTCACAATGAAATTTTAGGTTAAAAAAATAATTAATATAATGAAATTCAGGTAAGAAATTATTCACATAATTTCGGGTCAGAAATAATTCACGTAATGAAATTTCAGGTTAAAAAATAATATGAAATTCAGGTAAGAAATAATTCACGTAGTAATTTCAGTTTAAAAAAATAATTCACATAATGAAATTTCGGGTCAGAAATAATTCACGTAATTAAATTTCAGTAAAAAAATAATATAATAATAGTAGTAGTAATATTAATAATAATATAATTAATAACTCATTAATAAATAATATTATGATTTTGGGTCAGAAGTAATTAATATAATGAAATATTGGGTAAAAAATAATCAATGTGATAATTTTGAGAAAAAATGAGGTGAAATGAAATTTGGGGTGAAAAAAATATTCAGGTAAAAAAAATTATTCGGGAGATGTTTTGTGATTGACCTGAAATCTCATTATTTGAATTCTTTTTATCGGAAATTTTGCTTACCTAAATTTTTAAATCTGAAATTTCAAGACTGATTTCAACTAAGATTTTCGGTAACGATTTCAAACACCCAAAGTAAAACTACTTTTAGTTAAAAAACAACTGCTAAGCAAGTAGACACCTGCTGATTTCTCTTTACGTCTATTCTGACACTATGATCTTATCCGCCATGATGCTGATGTTATAGCCGTGTCATACAGCAGGTAGCTCTGTGCCTGAGTAGTGCCATAGAGGTGATGGTGCCCATGTGCCAGCTTGCGAAGCCAATTTTTGTAACGCAACAGCACCCCTGGTTTGCTTCACACAAATCCAACCCCAGAGCCCACCTCGAGGAGCTGTGGGAGGAGAGGATAACTCGGACCTCACCTCGCCAGTGTGTGTTCCCAGACCAGGGCTGCCTCCTACGTTTAACGTCTACACAGATACAGCAGATCCAATCAGTTCGTAACTAGGTCAGATATATCACTACATTTACGTTGTGCCATTGTGTGCCCGCCTGTATAGCCTTGTGTGTTTATTAGCCAAGAAATGCGCTTTGCATGCGTTAAATAACCTGCTTCAGTATGGATGTAGCCCAACTTAATATAGTTTGCTTGCATTTCTGAACACTCCACTGCCATACACAGCAGCTCTGTTTCTTTCCCCAGTGGTAAGCACTTGATCTTTAAGCTGTAGCTCAGTTTCAGTGCAGTGAACTGTCGTGTACTGTGATTCTCTCGTGTGTGGATTATATATATAACGTCTGTTCCGTAACGCACGCGCCGAATGTCTCCGTAGAACCGAAGGCCTTTTCATTCCGAGTACGATTTTTATGCAAGAAATTTTTTATCGTAGTGCTACCTTCACACCGAGTGCGCTACGGTTTTTTTTGTCTAAACGCTCTGAAAACACCAAGTCCGCTTTTGTTTTCCTTCATTTCCCTTCTCTTAATGTGTCACAGAGATTTCGGCGTCTTTTTCATGTCGTCAACTAGTTAAAAAAAAAAAAAAACGTGCAGGAAGCTAGCGTAGTTTGCGTTTTTTTTGGGGATGAACATTCCAGAATGCGCTTAGATAAACAAGAAAACGCTGTGAGGTTTTTCACCATCATTCAGCTGTATTCCGCCAGATATTTTCTTTATTTGCTTATAGCTGGTTGAGCTGTTCTGCCTTGCAACCGAGCTCTGATTATTCAGCCCGATTTTAAACGCAGAGATAACACCAGGCTCGGATTCAAACTTTTATGGGTCGTTTTTTCGGTGTGAAAAGGCCTTTCGTCGACGCTTTAACGTATCGGTGGGTCCTGTTGTGGTGAAAGGGTTAAGTGTTGATGTTGCAGCATTAAAAGTGCTTTTAGGATTCGTCCTCCTGCCCTGCGCTTGAGCCTCAAATATATGATCGCAAACACATTCCTTCCTCTTCTGTCATTCCTCCTGTATTTTCTTACGTTTTGTTTTGTTTTTTTTTTTCTTGAAAGAATCTAATAAAACCTGTACAAGTCTTTCGTTTCCTTTGCCCATCTTCTCTTCTCTTCGAAGAATAGAACCAGAATACAAGGGTGATGCGCGAGCCGGCTCTGACGCTCGTTTGGGTCCCGTAATGCAGCCGCTCTGTTAGAGCGTCCCCGGCTGATACTAAAGAGCACCTGACGGCCACAACAAGCCGACACTTGATTAACACCCTTCAGTCGCTGAATAAGCCGCGTAATAATGTCAACTCCATCTTGATTGCGCTTGACACACGCTGAGTGGCAGATATGCCACCCTGCAACAACTCGTTTCAGGGAGAGCATTCGGGGTGTGATACAAAAAAGTATTTAGCCAGCCACTGATTGTGCAAGTTCTCTTACTTAGAAAGATGTGAGAGCTCTGTAATTTATCATAGGTACACTTCAACTAGGAGAGACAAATAGAAAAAAATCCAGGAAATCACATTATAGGATTTTTAAAGAATTTAACTGTAAATCATGGTGGAAAATAAGTATTTAGTCAATAACAAAAGTTCAGCTCAATACTTTGTAACATAACCTGTAACCTAACACACACTGTAGCTGGTTTTTTGGCCCATTCTTCCATGCAGATCTCCTCTAGAGCAGTGATGTTTTGAGACGTCTACCCTTTCATGATTGGACTTTTTCTCTATGAAAATTAGACACGTGACCCTGGGGTGCAACACACAATCAAGTGAGCAAGTTTTCTGTGAAAGAATTTAAGTGTGAATCCACATTAGAATGGGAAAACCAAGCGACAGCATACAGAGAATGTAAATATACAGTGACAAATACATGAGGTGAAATTAAAATACAATATTAAGATAAATATTAATAAAAGAAATAGCTTTTTTACAACTTTATTTCTATTACAGGCTATGAAGGAACACAAGGAATCGTGGTAAACCTAAAAGTCTTAAACAAACAAAATATGTTGGACTGTGGTAGCCTAGCGGTTAAGGTCCAGGTTTCAAATCCCACCTCTACCAGGCTGCCACTGTTGGATCCTTGAGCAAGGGTCTCAACCCACAATAGCTTGGATTGTAAGATTGTATCAATTGTAAGTCGCTCTGGATAAGGGGGTCTGCTAAATGCTGTAAATGTTTTAGATTTTGGATTCTTCAGAGTAGGCCCCTTTTGCTTTGATTACAGCTTTGCACACTCTTGCCATTCTTTCAGTCAGCTTCATGAGGGAATCACCAGAAATGGGTTTCCAATACTCTTGAAGGAGTTCCCAGAGGTGCTGAGCACTTGTTAGCTGCTTTGAGTGCATGCGACTCTGGACAGAACTGCCTTTTCAATGTCACAACATTGAGTTCTGTCCAGAGTTGCATTAATTTTTCCCGCCAAGATCTGGTATTGATGATGGGAGATTTGTCCCACTGTACAAAGTCTTCTCCAGTACATCCCAATGACTCTCAATGGGGTTCAGGTCTGGACTCTGTGGAGGTTATTCCATGTGTGATAATGGTGGCTCATGCTCCCTGAACCACTCTTTCACAATTGTATCCTTCTGAAACAGATGAACATCTTTTCCACGACCACAGGACGTGGTCAAATGAGAAGCTACTCACTGCATCAGTTGGGGTTAAAGAACTTGTTTCCAGCTGAAACAATCACCCATACAGTAATTATCCGATGGGAGACTCTCTTATTTACCTTTTTAATAATGTAGTTAAATCCAGGTGGTGTATATGAGTTAAGGATTTTACTGATCTTAATAATAAGGATAATGAGCTCATGGGACCACTGACGTTCTGTATGTGCAAACCAACATTATGGCTGACATTTTGACGGGTATTAGGACAGGTAAGAGTCTTTTGTTCCATTGCTCCAGTGCAGAACTTTGACTTTACATACCTACTGATGTGAGATTGTACTGAACCATAATGCTTCTTCACTACACAAACTTTAGAGCTGATGGACAAATGGTTTGTTTGCTGTGTCCTTGGGCCCCTGTTTCATGAGTGTTTCCATTTCAGTTGACAACCCTTTGTAAAATCAGGAGTCCAGCAGATGGTACCCTCTTTAGGTTTTGCTCGTGTCCGCTGATGACTAAGCCCCCGACACGATTCCACACCTGGACGTGTCTGGCTACGGAGGGGGAGAGCAACGCGGGCACAGGTACGGACCACGTGGTTACTTAGCAACAAGGAGGCAAGTCGGGGTTGCTAAGAAACAGCCGCGGTACTACTGCACGTTGAGCTACGCAGCATGGCATATGTTTTGTAGTAAAAGGGGAAAAAAAACGTGCTTAGGCATTTAGAAGAGCTGTATGAGAGGGCTGGATGTGGCAGTGCCGACCATATCGGCATTCCAGCAACCTATACTGGTAACCAGAATCTCAAACCGATCATCATTTTATCCAGTATTCCAGCAACCCACACTGGTGATCATGTACAAAAAGTCCAGCACGATCTACTGGTATCCAGTAGACAGATACTTAGAAAACAGGCGTCTCATACTAGTGATCATATTCAAAATTCCAGCATGCTATACTGGTAACCAGTAGATCTATACTTACCAAAGCAGCATCTCATACTGATGGTCATCCTATGCAGTATTCTATACTGGTAACCAGCACCAAATATTGGTGGTCATCATATCCAAAATTCAGGACCCCATACTGGGAATCAGCATCTTATACTGGTGGTCATCATGTGCAAAATTCCAGCACCTTATGCTGGTAACCAGTAGGCTTATACTTAGCAAACCAGCATCTCATACTGGTGATCAGGACCCTATACTGGTAACCAGCATCGTATACCGATGGTGATCATATCCATAATTCCAGCGTTCGATACTGGTAACCAGTGCCTCATATTGGCGATCATATCCAAAATCCAGGACCCTATACTGGTAACCAGCAGACTTATATTCAGCTAAACAGTGTCTCATACTGGTGACCATCATATCCAGATTTTCAGCACTATCTACTGGTAACCAGCATCTTATACTGGTGAGCATCATTTACAAACTCCAGCGTCCTATATTGGAAATTAGCATCTTATATTTGGTTATCATCATATTGAAATTCCAGAATCCTATACTGGTAACCAGTAGACCTATACTAACCGGTATCTCCTACTGGTGATCAGGACCCTATATTGGTAACCAACATCGTATACTTGTGGTGATCATATCCAAAATTCCAGCGTTCTATACTGGTAACCAGTGGATTTATACTTACCAAAGCAGCATCTCATAGTGGTAATCACCATATGCAGTATTCTATACTGGCAACCAGCACCAAATATTGGTGATCATCATCTTCCAAAATTCAGGACCCTATACTGGAAATCAGCATCTTATACTGGTGATCATCATGTACAAAATTCCAGCACTGTATACTGGTAACCAGTAGGCCTATAGTTAGCAAACCAGCATCTCATACTGGTGATCATTATATCCAAAAATCCAGCACTGTATATTGGTAACCATTTAGGCCAATACTTACCAAACCAGCAACCCATACTGATTATCATCGTATCCAATATTCCAGCATCTTATACTGGTGATCGTTTATATAGCAATTCCAGCACCCTATACTGGTAACCAACAAGCCTATACTTAGCAAACCAGCATCTCATACTGGTGATCATCAAATCCAAAATTCGAACATCCTATGCTGGAAATCAGCGTCTTGTACTAGTTATCATTATATGCAAAATTCCAGCATCCTATACTGGTATACAGTATCGTATCCGACATTATGATAGTGTCCAAAACACAACGCGTACTGGTCGTGCTGGTGATAACCTCTGCTGGAGGTACCTTGAAATAAACAGCAACCTCTAAACAATGTAAGTATGGTAGCGGTTTCTTTTCTTTTTTTTTGTGTGTGTAAACAACTTGGCGCGAAAGCGCAAACAGATAACGCATTCGGACGCGTAAAATGCGCACGTAGCGTGTCTTGGGCTTCAGTCAGCGTTTATGCACTTAATAACTGCAGTGTATCTTCTTTCTGGCTGTTGTCATATCGGAGGCGGCGAGCATCCACGCAGGGAGAGGGAGAGAGAGAGTGGGAAAGGGAGGGAGGGACGGGAGGGAGGGAGAGCTCGAAACACCTCCATCCGCCGTTTATCTGCGTATAAGAGCGCGAGCTCTCAGCAAGGTCGCGTCCTTTTTTTTTGCCACCGGTGCGCCATCTGAAGTGGAGGACCTGTTGTGTTTCGATCATTGTGTCTGGGTTGAAGCGCAGGAACAATGCTGTTTCAGGAGGGTTACTGCTGGGGCTGCTGCACACCAGCAGCAGTGGAATACCCTCACATGGTGCAACTCATTGGCATCCAGAAGTGGTGAAAAGTCGGCCGGTCAGGGTTTGCGCAGGATCGAGCTTCCGACGTGGAATCGAGGTAAAGTGTAACAACCGGCTTTCATCACACGTTCACAGAGGATGATACGCTCTTTAGATAAGGGTGGGGCGTGCTGAGTACTAACTGTTGTGTTATGCTCTAGTTATGTCTTGGGTATACTTGAGAAAATAACTTGATCATTTACATTTCGTCAGTGTCACTTACCATACAGATGCATTTGTAGTTCTACAATTACAGTTTGTAGTCCATGTTTCTCTACATACTTTACTCCCCTTTTAATCTGTTCTCTAATGGTCAGGGCCAGCACAGTTCAGGAACTATGTGGGTGGTGGATCTTTTTCGCACCGACATGGTCTTGGTGTGTCAGTGCGAGCTGTGCTGGCGCATGTGGGTCAGACGCAGACGCAGCAGTGCTGCTGGAGTTCACTGTTGTTGCACAGTTTGTGCTCTAATCCTTCGTGCTCACCGGACGCTGGTGGCTGGACATTTTTGGTCGGTGGACCATGAGACCATGTGGTCATTGTACCGTTGTTGAAACGATCAAACGGTGGCTTAAGACTTTGGCGCAGTTAATGATAAACACTACAAAATGTGGAGAAGTTCAAAGGGGCTAAACTGTATTTCCAAGTATGAACGTACGAGTTCGTAAAGCATTTCTTTCCAAACCTAATAGCTTGGTGTACGAAACACTACCTGGACACCTAAGCAACAAAACACTTTATGGTCTGAAATCAACTGTGAAGTAGAGTGATGGATCCATATGAGGACCAGTCTTGGTTTGGAGGACCAGCTGTTATTTTTTTTTTTTTTTTACGTATTCCAAGATGACGAGCCTCCGCACAGCCGTGTGTCTGCCAATGCCTTCCAGTGGACCTTTACCAGAATTTCAGTAGGGGTCTGAACCTGTACTAATGGTTTCTGATGGTGTCACTCCAGCTCCTGTACTAAATGTCATAGTATATCAATACCTTCAAATCTAGGATTCCTGCAAATCTAGGTCCATTAATTATCGTTTTCCCCGCAGGGTCTCTGGCGCAGGCGTCCTATGAATGGGGCTGTGCCGTGCCCAGCTCCTTTCCCCGGACCCGAGTCAGGAATATGCGGTGCCCTGGCATCCCGCTGAATGCACTGGCCAGCAGTTTGCGACAGCAAGGAGGGGGGAGTGGGCCACCGAGGGCGAGGCGGACGCGGTGCTATGCCCCATCCGTTCCGGATAGCAGTGCTCGGCGCGCAAGGTGTAGGCAAGACGGCCATAGTGCAGCGCTTCCTCCACGATGACTACAGTGAGGCGGCTGCGTCGAGCCGCACACGCCGGGTCCACCTGTCGGCTGCGGTGCTCAATGGCCACGTGCACGACCTGCAGATCACCGACTACCCGGCCATCACCAGCTTCCCCGTCAGCTCCCTCCAGGTATAAACATTAGCGTTTCAAATTGCTGATCTTTTCACCACTGTCATAGTCTTTTATGCCACTGGAATGTAAATGTAAAGGGTGTTTTCCCAAGAAAAGTGACTGGAACGCTACCATCTACACAGCACCCAAAGCCTGAACTGTTCCACATATCCTTCCCTCCAGGAAATGCACAACACCGTGCTTCTTCAGTTACAAGCGCACACCAACGATCACACATGCCTTCTCTAAATTATAACATTCCTGTTATAATCTGTTATAATTGTTACAACCTCAGTCGGTTAAGCGACCAGATGTTGTGGTCTGATCTTCATCCAAGCTTTAATAATAGACTTAAAAGGTAGAAGAGTGAGTAAGTTACCAGACTCTGGACCAGAAGGTCCAGGGTTCAAATCCCACCTCTGCCAAGCTGCCACTGTTGGGTCCTTGAGCAAGACCCTTAACCCACAATTGCTTGGATTGTAAGACTGTATCAATTGTAAGTCGCTCTGGATTTTATGGCTTATAATGTAAAAGCCATAAAAGACCAGTCGTCTCATTTGGCACCATTAAGTGCCACACCGAGCCCCCATGACCCAAGCGATTCGGACTCAGGATCTTCCTAGTCTGTGGCAGAAACTCAAAACAGAACTGGGACATTTATACAGCCTTCTGCAAGGGGATACCTTGCAGAATTTTATATCCACTTGCCAGAAATTAAGTCCAAAGGCTGTCCTGTTCCACTGGGTGGAAAAGTCCCAGTTCTGTCTGAGTTTTATCCGTGTTCTGTCTTGCCAGGGGTTTCCAACTCTCAAAGCTCCTCTGTGATGGGTCTGGGTCTGGTGCTCGAACAGACCAGCGGTGCCCCCGTGTGACAGTGAAACCCTTGTCTCACGAGAGGCTCCCGAATTAAGAGTTGTGCAAACAAATTAGGTCTAACGGTAAAGAGGCGTATTATGCTAATAATGATGATGATGGATGCAGTGCTTATTTTAATTTTTGGCGTTCTGCTTGTGCAAGACTTTCACCAGACACTTGTTTCTAATCTTCCCTCAAATAAGTGTTACTGAAGGTTTTCTTCCATGCCGTGCGCCGGAAGCCCTCAGGCTAGAGAAACCGTATATCAAATCAACACGGCTTAATACGGACCTAGTTAAAATTCGTTCTCGCCTCAGATGGCGTCGTCGCTTTTCCTTTCCTCGACGTGAATGAACGCTGGCGGGAATACTGCCGGTTCTGGAAGCGAAGGATAAGGCGAAGGTGCGAAATGTGAATATTAATGGTAGCGCATGAGTAAATAACGTCTGAACACTGACTCATGAGTGGCTCGACGCCTTTTAAAAATAGAGCCGAGCATTAAGCGCGGTCAAACCAGACTTTCGAGCCATATCTAGCGCAGCTTCCTGTGGATTCTCGGGTTTTTACAATAACTATGGCAACCAAGCGAGCATAGGGCAGGTCTTCTAGAAGTGAATCGAGCTGCTAGAGTGAATTTCACACAAGTCCAGTTTTAAGTAATGGCATTTAAAGTGCACGGGATATCAAATAGGCCTAGATGTAGGCTATTTTAGAATGATTTAACCTTGTGCTTTTAATTTTGCTTGGCTGAAAAGGTGTTGTGTTGCCAACACTGGAAGCTAACACAAGGACGTTAAAAGTCAACAGGAACAAACAGAGGTCAAGTTAGGACTCCCCTATTAGCCCTCAAGTTCTCCCGTCCACAAATGTTTCTTTGTTACAGCAAAGCATTGAAGAAAATCTGTCAGCCTCTGTTTCCTTCCTCTTCCAGTGTCCTCCTCCAGTGACACTGATTTTTTACTAGTGGATGTGCGAGTTCCGATAACGTTTAGGGAGATTCTCCTTGCACTGGCACCCTAGCCTTACTCAGTTTGGGATATGATACATAGAAGATAATTAGAAATTGTTAAAGTGCTTGAGGCGGATTACTTCATTTTGTAAAAAGCGCTCTAGACTTCTCAAAATCGGCTTTGTTTAGTGTGTCGTGCTGATATGAGTGGATCCAGACTCTTTCATTTTACACTTTTTTCATTTCTGTTTTTTGCTGTTACGGTCTTCCCAACCAAAAATGCCAGAACCCTTAGTGACCGCAGTATGATCGTGTTTTGTAGTGGAGTAATTGTAGTGGGTAATAAAAGAACGCCTCGAAAAATTGGTGATGAAGTGCAGTGTGTTGGACTAAAAGCACTGGGTTCAAGCGAGTCGTGATGGGCTATTGTTTGGGCTAAAATCATGGTGGATTGGAATACTTGAGTATGGCCATGTCTTTGTTTGAAGAAATGCTTGTGCTTGGTCCTTTAGTACATTTCGTAGGAGCACTTTTATACTTCTGCTGAGTTCAATGTACAGTGGGGCAAAAAAGTATTTATCAGCCAATGATTGTGCAAGTTCTCCTACTTAGAAAGATGCGAGAACCGGGCTGTTGTAATTTTCATCATAGCCTACACTTCAACTATTGAGAGACACAAATGAGAAAAAAAAATCCAGGGAATCACATTGTAAGATTTTTAAAGAATTTAATTGTTAAATTATGGTGGAAAATAAAGTATTTGGTCAGTAACGACAGTTGATTCTCAATCTTGTAACATAACCTTTGTTGGCAATGACAGAAGTCAAACGCTTTCCGTAAGGTCTTCACCAGATTGGCACACCATGTGTACGCTGGTATTTTGGCCCATTCCTCCATGCAGGATCTTCCTCCTAGAGCAGTTGGAGACTGGCTAGGCCACTGCAGGACCCTTGAAATGCTTTTTCGGAGCCATCCTTTATTGCGCTCCCCCAGAGGGTGTTTGTGTGGGTTGTGTTTGGGATCATTGCCATTGCTGAAGACGCAGCCACATTCATGATTTACAAATAAATCTTAAAAAAAAATTACAATGAGATTTCCTGTATTTTTTTATTCATTTTGGTCTCTCAGAGTTGAAGTGTACTATGGTGAAATTACAGGACCTCTCATCTTTCTAGTAGGAGAACTTGCACCTTCAGGGACCTGGACGAAATAACTGTTTTTGCCCCACTGAATAAGCCATATTCAAAACTGTAACCGAGTATTTTTTTAAATCACGTAAGCAGTGCCTTTACTTAAGTACAAAACTTGCGTACTTCTGCCACCTCTGGTCTGCACTCGGACCCTAACTATGCGAATAGGAATATTTTGTTGTGCTGTATAATGCTGTATTTGTTGTGTCTTTATAATGACAATAAAGCCCATTTCTTATTACCTGCACCACTAATATGGCCATCACTGTCTCTGTGTTACTCAGGAGTGGTCGGACGTCTGCTGTCGAGGTATCCGCAGTGCCCACGTCTACATCCTGGTTTACGACATCTGCTGCTTTGACAGCTTCGAGTATGTCAAGACCATGCGCCAGCAGATCCTCGAGACCCGGTATGGACAACCCACCTCAAAATCCGCCTCTTGCTTTCATCACGTTCTTCTCTGGCTCCATCCACATGTTTTTACATGGCATACATGGTAGACTTTTTAAGACAGCTGTTTAGGTCCAGGCTGTTTTAAAACACTCCACACTAAAGTCCCTCTGTATTCATTCCTACTATTTTAATACTTCAACCCACTGTAATTGAGGATTGGGAACATAGTGTAGATGATGTTCTGAATGGCTTCTTACCTCTACCTACAGTGGTGCTTAAGTTTTGAACCCTTTAGAATTTTCTACATTTCTGCATAAATATGACCTAAAACATCATTGGATTTTCACACAAGTCCTAAAAGTAGATAAAGAGAACCCAGTTAAACAAATGAGACAAAAATATTATACTTAGCCATTTATGTATTGAGGAAAATGATCCAATATTACATATTAGTGAGTGGCAAAAGTATGTGAACCTCTAGGATGAGCAGTTAAGTTGAAGGTGAAATTAGTCAGGTGTTTTTAGTCAATGGGATCACAATCAGGTGTGAGGGGGAACAGGGATCTATCAAAGTTTGCTCTTCAAAACACATGTTTGTGGAAGTGTATCATGGCACGAACAAAGGAGATTTCTGAGGACCTCAGAAAAAGAGTTGTTGATGCTCATCAGGCTGGAAAAGGTTACAAAACCATCTCTAAAGAGTTTGGACTCCCACCAATCCACAGTCCGACAGGATTGAGTACAAATGGTAAGAAATTCAAGACCATTGTTACCAGTCCCCAGGAGTGGTCGACCAACAAAGATCACTCCAAGAGCAAGGCGTGTAATAGTTGGCGAGGTCATAAAGGAGCCCATGGTAACTTCTAAGCACCTGAAGGCCTCACATTGGCTAATGTTAATGTTCATGAGTCCACCATCAGAAGAACACTGAACAACAATGGTGTGCATGGCAGGGCTGCAAGGAGAAAGCCACTGCTCTCCAAAAAGAACATTGCTGCTCGTCTGCAGTTTGCTAAAGATCACGTGGACGAGCCAGAACTATTTGAAGAATGTTTTGTGGACGGATGAGACCAAAATAGAACTTTTTGGTTTAAAAGAAAAGCGTTATGTTTGGAGAAAGGAAAACACTGCATTCCAGCAAAAGAACCTTATCCCATCTGTGAAACATGGTGGTGGTAGGATCATGGGTTGGGCCTGTTTTGCTGCATCTGGGCCATTGACTTCCATTATGTACCATTTCCAGACATTGGAAAATACGATGAACGCTGGTTGAAGCCCCACCCAATCTGTTGGTCACATGTAGGCAGGAGAGCTAATCAGAATGTCCTCTCCTATCATCACTAAAAAGTCAGTGACGTTTTGATTATACAGCGACCAGGCAGGGATTTCTTTATGCACAATTCTAAAATCAAGGCTCACATTGTCCTAATAGGTTGCATGGCGGGTAGCACCATTGCCTCATAGCTCTAGAGACCCAGGTTCGAGTCCTGCGTTAATTGCATTACAAATTACTAACAGGATTACTTTACTCAATACCTCCTTGACAAAAGTAATCCCTTCTTACTGGACATCTAAGTGTTCAGAGGGTAGAACCGTCGACTGGCAGCGAGAAGGTCCTGAGTTCAGTCCCAAGGCGGAGCAACCTGGGTCCTTTCTGTGTGGAGTTTGCATGTTCTGCCCATGTCCAAAACCCATGGGGTAACAGCCAGTAGTCCTGAATATAGTAATAAATATATAGCCAATAATAATAAATGCTTTATTTAGAACAAATGAACACTAAATCATTTTAATTAATTGCATTAACTAAATATATTGCCATGGGCTATCATTAACTTATCGAAAGCGCAGCAGACTTTCTTTTAAATACACTGCCTGGCCGAAAAAAGGTCACACACACTAATATTTCGTTGGACCAATCTTAGCTTTGATTAGGGCATGCATTTGCAGTGGCATCTGCAGTGTCTCCAGCACATCCCAAAGATTCTCAGTGGGATTCAGCTCTGGACTCTGTGGTGGCCAATCCATGTGTGATAATGGTGGCTCATGCTCTCTGAACCACTCTTTCACAGTCTGACCCTTCTGAAACAGGTGAACATCTTTTCATGACCACAGGATGTGTCTTTCGACATGGTCGTTTAACAAAGGAGAAGCTACTCAGTGCATCAGTTAGGGTTCAATAACTTGTTGCCAGGTGAAACATGATCACCAATGCAGTAATTATCCAAAGGAAGGCTCTATTTTTAACTATTTAGCTATTTGCATAAATGGTGACCTTTTTTGGCCAGGCAGTGTAATTGCGGATGTAAAATACTTGGTGGGGAAAAAAACAAAGGAACTTGGCTCAGACTGAAGGCGTTCACGCTTTCGGAAAGATTCTGCGGCATTATGGGAAATGTAGTGCCTGTAGTTCTGCAGTTCTGTAGTTCTGGAATCCAGGACAAAATGTACTTTTTACCCCCATAATTTTAGTCGGGCACAGCAATGTTAAAGTAAAGCGGGTCTGATGATGCTGCTGGTCATTTGGATGGAGCTTTTTGGGTTTGTCAGAGGCAGCTGCACAAATCTGGCCAGCAGATGTCGCTAAAGCGTGGGGTTTATTTTACCTAATTTGTCACAGGGAAAGCAAAAAAAGATAACTGTAATGCGCTTTACTTTGTACGGCTTTACCCCCGAAACTGTGTGTTAGTGCCACACCGATGGATTGGCACCCTGTCAAGGGTCCGACCCTGATCAGGACTAAGCGGGTAAGAAAATGAATGTGATAATCCACTAAAGATAGTGCATATGTTATTTGTGGCCCCCTTGTGTTTAGACGCAGATCTGACGCAAAATCTCTGCTGGGTCTGAGGAAGAATAATCGCATTAGCCGTGTTCGCATGCAGCCGTCTGTTCGGTTATTAGTAATCACACAATTAGTAAATCACACAATGGGAAATGTTGCTTTGTGTATGATATACTTTAATTACAACGGAGTAAAGTAAGTAAGACTTAACAGCTGCTCTCCACTGATGTCCTCACAGTCGCAGCCTGGCTCGCAGATGGGAACGTTAGGGGATCCGTCAGATTGTAGACACCTAAATGACATTCCTTTCATTCAGTACTTGGTGCTGATTGTCGCTGGTTTGTGACAGGTGGCAAAGATCGTGTTTTATCGATTTTGGCGCAATTGAGTCGAGTCGAGACTGACAGACCCTGCTGCCCTATCTTTCTGAAACGCACACCTATCAGAGTGGCGTGATTAAGGGCCACAGCTGGCATTTACAGCATTTAGCAGATTTAATTTACATTTCCAGCACTTAGCAGACTGAGCGACTTACAATTGATACAGTCTTACAATCCAAGCAATTATGGGTTAAGGGCCTTGCTCAAGGAGCCAACAGTGGCAGCTTGGCAGAGGTGGGATTTGAACCCTGGGCCTTCTGGTCCAAAGTCCAGTACCTTAACCACTAGGCTACCACAGTCCACAAAAATTCATAACATTTACAGCATTTAGCAGACACCCTTATCCAGAGCGACTTACAATTGATACAAACTTACAATCCAAGCAATTGTGGTGGGATTCGAACGCTGGACCATTTGGTCCATAGTCCAGTACCTTAACTGTCTGGCACTGCTTCAACTAAAAGGGACAGGTCTTAGTTGATATGGAGACGGAAAATTAATCAGTATTTCTCAGCATTGTCTGGTCCAACCTGGAGTTTGATTCGGATGCTGTAGATTTGGTAGGCTAACGTGTTTCACTGAAAAGGAGTCCAGTCTTTTAGTAGACCCCCTTTATCCAGAGCGACGTACAATGGGTACGATCATACAGTCCAAGAAAGGGTCAAGGGTCAGATTTGTATCCTGTCTCGCCAGAGGTCTTCCAACTTGCAGCATTACTCCGGGCTAGAAATGGTGGTGCCCGAACACATAATAGGTGTTATATAGGGGCGAATACATAAATGGGATGATGCATCGTCCGTCTAATTGGATTCTAAATCCTTGATTTTATTAAATTTTTTTCATTTAATGCAATTCCATTTTTTTAAACAACAGATGGCGAGATCGTACTCCCAGGCACATATCCCATTCTCAGTGAGAACCCATAGTTTCTTTTAGTTTAAATTATATAAAATCATATTCAATAATGCAAATCTACCCAAAAACAGAATCAGACAGTCACACACTGAGTAGTATTGCGGTGACAGAATAAAAAGTAATACTGGATATCAGAAATATTGTACAGAGGTATTGCACTGATAGAATGGGGCATTTTGTTTACAATTTTAAACTTAATGTTTGTAGTCATTTCTTTTAACGTTTTATTGTTGAAAAACTTGGACAAGAAAATGCTTGCTGTTCTCATTGTTTAAAGAAATAGAAAAAAAAGAATGTCTTGTCAAATGTAAAATCGAGAATCGTGACAAAATCGAATGTATTGTGTATCGAATCAAACAGTGAGCAGAGTGAATCGTTCCACCCCTAGTGTCATATCATAAATACAATCCAAAAACACTCCATGAATATGAATGACTCATCACAGCTACAGCTCGGATAACCAGGGTGACCAGACATCCCGATTTTCCCGGGACGATCCTGTATTTCATGTGTTGTGGGCCAAATTTGGGCCTCTTGTTGCCAGCCACAATAAAGATGCATCAGGGGACTCTGGGCCTCATGTCTCCCCCATGTTATTTACCATTTTGGGCCTGATGGGTGCAGTGTGTTCTAGCATCATCGTTCCCAGGTGGTGCGAGGGCCCGGAGAAAGTGGCAAGTGTGGCCATCGCTCATTTGCCGCCCAAACTTCTGTCAAACATCCGACTCCCTTACCTGTGTGTCACTCTGAAAGGGAGGAGGGAGCAGGTGTGGAGGGGTCGGAGGCTCCAGACTGTCACATCAAGTGATGGATGAGAGAGCATCATCAACCTTGCCCATCCATACCCTGACCCACAGTGGAGGGTGACGGCTGGAAGGTCTGAGATAATGAGTCCTGACTGCTTTATAAACACACACACACACACACACACACACACATGAATGCCCGGGGTGCACAAGATAAATTAGACTCCGTAGCCAGGTTGTGTTATTCATTAACATCGTTGTTCAAGCCAAATATAGATAACTATATACAGTGGTGTGAAAAAGTGTTTGCCCCCTTCCTGATTTTCTCATTTTTTGCATGTTTGTCACACTTAAGTGTTTCGGAACATCAAACCCATTCAAATATTTCTCAAGGCAACACGAGTAAACACAAATGCAGTTATTTAATGAAGGTGTTTATTATTAAGGGGAAAAAAAATCCAAACCTACATGGCCCTGTGTGAAAAAGTGATTGCCCCCTAAACCTAATAACTGGTTGGGCCACCCTTAGCAGCAACAACTGCAACCAAGCGTTTGCCATAACTTGCAATGAGTCTTTTACAGCATTGTGGAGGAATTTTGGCCACTCATCTTTGTAGAACTGTTGTAATGCAGCCACACTGGAGGGTTCTCCAGCATGAGCGGCCTTTTTAAGGTCATGCCACAGCATCTCAATTGGATTCAGGTCAGGACTTTGACTAGGCCACTCCAAAATCTTCATTTTGTTCTTCTTCAGACATTCAGAGCTGGACTTGCTGTTGTGCTTTGGATCATTGTCCTGCTGCAGAACCAAAGTTCGTTTCATCTTGAGGTCACCAACAGATGGCCGGACATTCTCCTTCAGGATTTTTTGGTAGACAGCAGAATTCATAGTTCTATTTATCAAGTCTTCCAGGTCCTGAAGCAGCAAAACAGCCCCAGACCATCACACTACCACCCCCATATCTTACTGCTGCTACAATGTTACTTTTTCTGAAATGCTGTGTTACTTTTACGCCAGATGTAATGGAAATCGCACCTTCCAAAGAGTTCAACTTTTGTCTGGTCAGTCTACAGAATGTTTTCCCAAAAGTCTTGGGGATCATCAAGATGTGTTCCAGAAATGGAAATGTTTTTTTTTTTTTCTTCAAATCCTTTTGGATTTTTTTTCTCCCTTAATAATAAACACCTTCATTTAAAAACTGCATTTTGTGTTTACTTGTGTTGTCTTTGACTAACATTTTAATTGGTTTGATGTTCTAAAACACTTAAGTGTGACAAACATGCAAAAAAATAGGAAATCAAGAAGGGGGCAAACACTTTTTCACACCACTGTAGTTATGTAGAGGTGTACACCATTTAACAACCTTCCAATCGACGTCCGTTCATTTTAGCAACAGGACGTACAAATCTATCTCTCTGACAACTGTAAGCAGCCAATCGACGCTTCCTATCCAGTCCAGAAACTGTTGTCAGATTCTCACCGGCTAACGCTCGTAGGATTACGCAAGGTCACCCCTGGTCTGTACAGAGTAGGCTCCCAGGCTAGGAAGGTGGAAGCTTCATTCCACTTTTGAATTTGTGTTCCTCCAGGTATAGGGGTATCTCCTGGTGGCTCTATGATGGACCGGGATTCCATCCATGGCCCCCTTTTTACTTCTGCTCCCCTGTCCTCAGAGTTTCCTTCCGCAACCCTGGCCAAGACAATGTCTCAGGACAAGGGAGGCACAGTGGCAGGCTCAGTTTCAGGTCCTAGACGTCTCTTTTGGCCAGGTTGGGAGTAACGCGGACACAATTGGAGGGTCAACACCCTTTATCTGCAGTAGCAACCCCTGCCCAGCTATTCAGGGTACATTTATTCCTACATTGTGTTCTCTCCACTATAGCCGCCGCACTCCCTATGGACTCCCTGCTCTGGGTTTTGGTGAAACTGTCTGGTGAAACTCTGCTCTTTGTGTCTGTGCAGGATGATGGGCACGACGGAGACGCCGATCCTGATTGTGGGCAACAAGCGCGACCTCCAGCGCGGCCGGGTCATCCCGCGGCACAACGTCTCCGACCTGGTGCGCAAGAGCTGGAAGTGCGGGTACGTGGAGTGCTCGGCCAAGTACAACTGGCACATCCTGATGCTGTTTGGCGAAGCCCTGCGCAGCGTGGGCTGCGCCCGCTGCAAGCACATGCACGCCACCGTGCGCTTTCAGCGGGCACTGAGGAGAGAGCGCTGTACGCTCATGTGAGGCGCGGGTCCCCGGTGCTTTGCTCTCATCGGAGCCGCGACAAGCCAAGGACCATGTGTCGCGGGTGGAAACGTGTACTTTACTCTGTTCCTATGCTGCTGCTCCTGGAAAGAGGATAAACGCAACTCCTCACCAGAGTCGAAGCCTCAAATCATCAGCTTGAATGCAAATAAGGACTCGGCAGCGGGTCCGCTGAGACTGTCTGCTTTGGTTGTTTGTTTGTTTTTTCCGTTCATATTATTGGTGAATCTTCCACTTCGTATCCGAGCGTGTCCATCCACTCGTTTTGCACGTCCACTGAACGGATACTTCCACGTTAATAGGAGCGTTGTTCGGATTCCCTGTCCCGGACATCCTAATTTTGCGCCTCAGTGAAATGTAAGCACAGGTAACGGGTCGGTAAATGATTTGACATTCTTCGCTGAATGTGCCGGGACCGAGTTTCAATCAGACTATCCTGTAATAAAACCCTATAGCCTCATTTTCCTGCTGAAGGATAGCACAATTGCCGAGGAATGCACTGTGGCGTGAAATTTGCAGTCACTTGTTCTTTTTTTTGAATAATACAAGAAATCCAGTGACATGCCAATTAAAAAATGGAATCAGGAACGAGGTTTATAGGGATATGGATTTTTTTGAAGTTACCGACCACTTTATTTGGCACACCTCCTTGTTTACTTACCATACACAGTGGGGCAAAAAAGTATTTAGTCAGCCACTGATTGTACAAGTTCTCCTACTTAGAAAGATGAGAAAGGTCTGTAATTTTCATCATAGGTACACTTCAACTATGAGAGACAAAATGAGAAAGAAATCCAGGAAATCACATTGTAGGGTTTTTAAAGAATTTCATTGTAAATAATGGTGGAAAATAAGTATTTGGTCAATAACAAAAGTTGAACTCAATACTTTGTAACATAACCTTTGTTGGCAATGACAGATGTCAAACGTTTCCTGTAAGTCTTCACCAGGTTGGCACACACTGTAGCTGGTATTTTGGCCCATTCCTCCATGCAGATCTCCTCTAGAGCAGTGATATTTTGGGGCAACACGGACTTTGAGCTCCCTCCACACATTTTCTATGGGGCTGAGGTCTGGAGACTGGCTAGGCCACTCCAGGAGCTTGAAATGCTTTTTACGGAGCCACTCCTTTGTTGCCTGAGCGGTGTGTTTGGAATCATTGTCATGCTGGAAGACCCAGCCACGTTCCATCTTCAATGCTCTCACTGATGGAAGGAGGTTTTGACTCAACATCTCACAATACATGGCCCCGTTCATTCTTCCCTTAACACGGATCAGTTGTCGCGTCCCCTCTGCAGAAAAACAGCCCCAAAGCATGATGTTTCCACCCCCATGCTTCACAGTAGGTATGGTGTTCTTGGGATGCGACTCAGCATCCTTTTTCCTCCAGTTGAGTTTTTACCAAAAAGTTCTATTTTGGCTTCATCTGACCACATGATATTCTCCCAATCCTCTTCTGGATCATCCATATGCTCTCTGGCAAACGTCAGACGGGCCTGGACATGTACTGGCTTAAACAGGAGGACACTGCAGGATCTGAGTCCCTCTCAGCGTAGTGTGTTACTGATGGTAGCCTTTGTTACATTGTTCCCAGCTCTCTGCAGGTCATTCATCAGGTCCCTCCGTGTAGTTCTGGGCATTTTTGCTCACCGTTCTCATGATCATTTTGACCCCACGGGAGAGGGCCCCAGATCTTGCCTGGGGCCCCAGATCGAGGGAGATTATCAATGGTCTTGTATGTCTTCCATTTTCTTACAATTGTTCTCACAGCTAATTTATTCACACCAACCTGCTTGCCTATTGTAGATTCACTCTTCCCAGCCTGGTGCAGGTCTACAATTTTCTTCTTGGTGTCCTTCGACAGCTCTTTGGTCTTGGCCATGGTTGAGTTTGGAGGCTGACTGTTTGAGGCTGTGGACAGGTGTCTTTTATACAGATAACGAGGTCAAACAGGTGCCATTAATACAGGTAATGAGTGGAGGACAGAAGAGCTTCTTAAAGAAGTTGTTACAGGTCTGTGAGAGCCAGAAATCTTGCTTGTTTGTGGGTGACCAAATACTTATTTTCCACCATGATTTTCAATTAAATTCTTTAAAAGTCCTACAATGTGATTTCTTGGATTTTGTTTTCTCATTTTGTGTCTCATAGTTGAAGTGTACCTATGATGAAAATTACAGACCTCTCTCGTCTTTCCAAGTAGGAGAACTTACACAATCAGTGGCTGACTAAATACTTTTTTGCCCCACTGTAGAAACGCATTGTAGCTCTACAAGTACATACTGTAGTTCGTCTGTTTCACGGTATACTTTCTTATTCCCCTTTTCTCTGTTCTCTAATAGTCAGATCAGGTAGTGTGTGTTTGTGCGTGTCCAGTGCTGCTGTGGTTTCACACCGCTCACTGTCCACTTTATTAGAGACATCTACCGTATTGCTCCACCTTGCAGATGTCAAATCAGAGCCGGCAGCTCATTCGTAGTGGCACGGTTTGGATTAGCCATCCTCTAATCCTGCCACAGGATGCTGGTGGCTGGACATTTTTGGTCAAATCTTTAAAAGCTCCAGCAGCAGCAGTGCTGCGTCTGATTCACTCGTACCAGCACCACATCAGTGTCCACTACCCAAAGAGTACCTGACCTGTGGGGGTCCTGACCATTAGAGAACAGGGTAAAGGAGATGAACAAAGCATGTACATTTACATTTACAGCATTTAGCAGACGCCCTTATCCAGAGTGACTTACAATTGGTACAGTCTTACAATCCAAGCAATTGTAGGTTAAGGGTCTTGCTCAAAGACCCAACAGTGGCAGCTTGGCAGAGATGGGATTTGAACCCTGGACCTTCTGGTCCAGAGTCCAGTGCCTTAACCGCTAGGCTACCACAGTCCCGTGTAGAGCGACAGACGGACTACAGTCTCTAATTATAGAACTACAGAGTGCTCCATGGAGGTCTCCCTAATAAAGTGGCCGGCGAGTGTAGTGTTTCACGTGCAAACCCCTTCCTAGAGCCTAATCCTGCTGAAAGAAAGGTTTGGAGTGGTCAATCACAACAGGATGTACTTGTTGCACTAAAACTGATAATAAATCATCTTGCTGGTATCAGATTGCAACGATCATTATTTTTCATGCTCAAAACTCGAATATGTCCCTTACCGAGTTGCCGGCCTCCCCTTTTCTCAGGGCTGGGACTGTTTTTCCAGGGAGCCCGTCTAAATGCTGGGGTGATACCAAAGCTCCAGAGACCCAGGTTCGAGTCCTTGTCCGGGTCCACTTTGCACCGTCTCCTGGTTTCAGTGTGGGTACTTTCCGAAGCCATGCACTGTCGTCTGTAAAGCATCGCAGTGTTAATGCGTGTGTTTGTGTGGGCAGACCATCTTGTCTAGTGTGGCTTCCCGGCCCTTTGACCCGTGCTGCCCGGATAGGCCCCCGTCTCTCCTGATGACCCTGGACCGAAGTAAAGCAGGTATAAAATGACTGAATGAATCACTATGCTTCAACATATCAGTTTAATTCACTCCCTATGGTTAAAACTCGAGCGTATATGAAGCGAGCTGTCGCTGAGAGACGTCTGAAGGAGGAGATGGAGAAAACCAGCGGGATTCATGATGAGTCGCAGCCGCCTTGTTGTGACCAGACGAGGGCTATAAATGCTCCAGAACTTACACTGGGAGCTTTTATTTATAAAGAGTGCATCAGCAACCACAAGGTGAACCCGCAAACTGTTATCAGGAAAGCCATACCGAGGGTCGTACTGTTGGAATTACTCACATAGAGTCCTCGTACTGTGGGCAGAAGTCTTAGACCACCGTTAGATTAGATGTCTACAGTTTTAGCAACGGAATAATGACCCTATAGGCTCAAGCAGAAAATTTGTATGCAGTGCAGCGCTAATTCGGTTCTTGAACCGACCACCTCGGAACTCATCGGATTCATCGGATGTCTCTCGGTTCTCGTCGTTTGCTCGGTACTCGGCGGGCTTTGCTTACACATGTGCGAGTCAAGCCGCGTGGCTTGTTTTCGGCCGACGAACTCGAGATAGACGATTCAGTACAACTTGATTCAGATTCACATATCATGCTCACCACAACACTCTACAGTGTTGTATTCTTGTGCAAATGAGGTCTCCATGGGTTCTGCGACCGCTAGCAAAACAGGAATTCACCAATAGAGTAAGTCTTTTGCTTTCACTTTTCACTTTCAATCCATTACTCACTCACTACAGTGGTGCTTGAAAAGTTTGCGAACCTTTAGAATTTTTTTCTACGTTTCTGCATAATATGACCTAAAACATCATCAGATTTTCGCACAAGTCCTAAAAGTAGCTATAGAGAAACCTAGTTTTAAAACAAATGAGACAAAAATATACACTTGGTCATTTAAAGTTATTGATGAAAATGATCCAATATTACATATTAATGAGTGCAAAAGTATGTGAAACCTCTAAAATTAGCCAGTTAATTGAAGGTGAAATTAGAGTCAGGTATTTTCAATCAATGGGATGCCAATCAGGTGTGTGTGGGCCCCCACCCTGTTTTTATTAAAGAACAGGATCTATCAAAGTCTGCTCTCACAACACATTTTGTGGAAGTGTATTATGGCACGAACAAAGGAGATTTTTGAGGAGCTCAGAAAGAGAGTTGTTGATGCTCCATCAGGCTGAAAAAGGTTACAAACCATCTCTAAAGAGTTTGGACTCCACCAATCCACAGTCAGACAGATGTGTACAAATGGAGGAAATTCAAGACCATTGTTACACTCTCAAGGAGTGGTCGACCAACAAAGATCACTCCAAGAGCAAGGCATGTAATAGTTGGTGAGGTCACAAAAAGACCCAGGGTAACTTCTAAGCAAACTGAAGGCCTCCTCACATTGGCTAATGTTAATGTCATGGAGTCCACCATCAGAAGAACACTGAACAACAATGGTGTGCATGGCAGGGCTGCCAGGAGAAAGCCACTGCTCTCCAAAAGAACGTTGCTGCTCTCGTCTGCAGTTTGCTAAAGACCACGTGGACGAGGCAAGAAGACTATTGGAAGAATGTTTTGTGGGACGGATGAGAACCAAAATAGAACTTTGTGTTTAAAAGAAAGTGTTATGTTTTGGAGAAAGGAACAACACTGCATTCCAGGCATAAGAACCTCTCCCATCTGTGAAACATGGTGGTGGTAGTAGCATCAAGATTGGCCTGTTTGCTGCAATCTGGGCCAGACGGCTTGCCCGATCATTGATGGAACGATGAATTCTGAATGAATCATCAGAGAATTCTAAAAGGAAAATGTCAGGACATCTGTCCATGAACTGAATCTCAAGAGAAGTTGGGTCATGCAGCAAGACAACGACCCTAAGCACACAAGCCGTTCTACCAAAGAATGGTTAAAGAAGAATAAGTTCATGTTTTGGAATGGCCAAGTCAAAGTCCTGACCTTAATCCAATGGAAATGTTGTGGAACGATCTGGAAGCGAGCAGCTATGTGAGGAAAACCCACCAACATCCCAGATCTGAAGCTGTTCTGTACGGAGGAATGGGCTAAAATTCCTCCAAGCCGGTGTACAGGACTGATCAACAGTTACAGTTTGTGTTTCATGATTTTGGGGGGGGGCCTGCTGCAGGTTAATGTAATGTTTTAAATATGAAAAACTTGGGTATCATGGCTTATCAGAGTATCATTTCCAGATCTACGAGTTTAAACACTGGTTAAAACTCCTCATGATGGATTTAACTTATGATGGATTTGTCATGACGTATCTAATCGTATAAATCAGAGAGCACCTGTGGCAATGCAACTCCATTAATGCATATAATGCCTTATAGCAGAGTGTATTTTCTGGGGGTCTGGAACAGATTCATGTAATGGGACATTATTTTCCTTATGGGGGAAACATTTGCTCGGTAATCTAGACAAAGCCTTCTGGAATGAAGTAAGTGTAATGACGAGAACCGAGGTAATACGCCCTGTATTACGGAGTGACGAGTCCAAGTTTTGGGTCCAGTTATTATATATGGCCATTATATTGTTTCTAAAACAAAAATCGAATGGTGGCCTAAGACTTTTGCACGGTACTTTACATTTCTAAAGATACATCTCCAGTACATGCCTGAATGTGTTTATTAGAGAAAAATGGTTCATTTTGCACAGGCAAAATCCGTACGTTGTTTAATTGAAGGAGTTTTGAAATCAGTCTAACATTTCTTTGCGAAATCAAAATCCATGTCATGTGTTCTGGCAAGAAACCATGAGTGTAACCAGGTCACAAAAAGATGCACAACTGCAACATGAGGAAACGCAGCTTTAGAGTTTGTTGTTTTAGAAAACTGACCCACTGCTTCCTTATATCGCATGCCAGGGTCATCTGGATACATCAAGGATAATATGTAGTAGATGAGAACGAGGTGGTTTTGTTGTGTAAGGAACGTGTGTGTGAGACGATTTAAACAAACCCAGTACTCGTGCTCCTCATCACCGACCGGCTCCCGGTCTCCTTGTCTCTTGGGCTCCACGTCCTGCTCTGGGACTGAATTTCAAGTTTTTCCTGGAGATCTCCGTGTGGAAGCTCTAGCAGATTGGTGCTCACTGGACTGAGTGCTGTCGCTTTGATTTTCTCCCATAGTATAAGAACTTGCGGTCTGGGGATCTTTGTCGGCTTTTTGTCAGGTCTGTTGGTCCCGTCTTGGGCGTACGCAAGCCTCAGTTTCAGCTTATAGGTGGACGGAACTCGTTCCGGCTTCTTCAAGGAATCTTCTCTTTGGGCCTGAAGAGGAGAGAGGCTTCTCTGTTTTGTTAACCCCAGAGTCTCTGTTTCTTGGTGTCAAATCGGTCTTCATACTTTGATGTGAGCCCTTGGGTGCCTCAAAACTTGAGCCTAGGGAGGACCCAGGAACTGGAGGATCTGGAAACCTTCAAACAGCTTGGATCACGCAGTAAAATGCTCGGCTTGATCGGCATCCTTCGTGAATGTGTCGGACGTTGTTGGAGTCCTCCGGGGAATTGAGAGGGCGTCTCGTGAGCTACCGTAGCGCTCGCTCTCGGAGTCGCTGCCGTCAGAGTCCATGCCGAGCTGTTTCAGATTGACAGGATCTCCTCTTCCAGGCTCTGGTACAAACACGGCCGTCCTGAGGGGCAGGACTGATTTTGAGATGGATTGAGTGAAGAGGTGTCTCTTCTCCAGATATCCATTTCTGTGGGCTCGCACCCACAACGCAAAGGTTTTGAAATGGCATCTGTAACCTTCATATCTGATTGGCTTACGCTCATTCTGCAGTTTTTGTACCCGTTGTTCTCCGACAAGTGCGTTTTTCTGTCGATGTGACAAATCGGGCGTGTGCTTCCTCCCCAGAAGATATGGCGCCCAGTCTCCCCTTTGGTAGGACAAAATGTGCGAATGAGTCGGGTTTCTTTTGGCATTCCTATTATCCTGCGACTCTGAACGCTGATGGTTGGAGGCTGGCGATTTCCCGGGCTGTTTTCGCTGGCGTTAGCTGTCACTGAGAAAACTTGAACTCCGGGTTGTTTCTTGTCCCAGCTACGGCATTTGTCTTAGCTTTTGACACAAACTGGCGTCTTAGTAAAGTCTGACCGAGCTTCATGCCCATGTCTTGCTGGGGTTTAGGAACAGGCTGTCCATCTACCTTCTGGAGAACCAAGGGCGTACTGGGACGCCGAGTCTGAGCCCGGGGAAGACTGCTGCTTAGACGTGGAGCTGGAGATGCCCTGTTGGGCTCTCTGCTTGTTCTGCTACTGGACTGGAGCACCGAGTCGTCCTTGCTCTTAAAGGAAGTCGGCCTGAAAGAAGATCCACAAAACCACATCAGACTGCAAAATTCATTCGAGTCAAGTGGATTTCAGTCATTAAATGGCAACCCTACAACATATTTGAGATCTGAGTGTTGCCACTGAACTGAATGTGTAGCTAGTTGCTATGACAGACTTTCCAAGCGTGCTCCAAAGAGACTCTGCACATCAATCCCAATGGCAAAATGCTCCTCTTAAGATAGAGCACAAGTGTCAAACTCAGGGCCTCAGAGAGATTTGTATTTTCCCTTCTGTCACGGCGAAAGCAGGCTGTGAATCAGGTACTTAATGAGGCAGAACCATTGTCAGAATTAACTTGCTATATGGTTCTCCAATCTGTGATGTATTTTCCATACATGGATTAATTAAGTATCAGAATTTGTTCAGCACATTCAGGAATACACTGTGTAACGTCCCAGTTACGCTGGCCGAAATGGACTATTGCTAAACAGTACCATTCTCAACGTAGTTTAGATACTCTGCACATAGTGTTTTGTATTAAACAATAATAATTAAAACACAATATGAAAACATTTAGTACTGTACTGTATAATACAGTAATTCCTATCATTGTATGTTTTATAAAATATGAAACGCTTACCAAAATGAGTTTATATATGTATGTATTTATGACGTATATCACATTTCAAGAATGGCTAGGGCGAGATGATGGCTTTTTCGAGGTAAAGTGCATGGGGTTTACGCAGGTGACGAGATAACAGTTGGACTGCATATGTGCTGCCATAAATATGATTCATGTCAAACTTTGGTGTTTTGTTTACATACAATGAGGCAAAAAAAATATTTAGTCAGCCACTGATTGTGCAAGTTCTCCTACTTAGAAAGATGAGAGAGGTCTGTAATTTTCATCATAGGTACACTTCAACTATGAGAGACAAAATGAGAAAATAATCCAGGATATCACATTGTAGGGTTTTTATAGAATTTAATCATAAATCATGGTGGAAAATAAGTATTTGGTCACCCGCAAACAAGCAAGATTTCTGGCTCTCTCCTGTAACAACTTCTTTAAGAAGCTCTTCTGTCCTCCACTCGTTACCTGTATTAATGGCACCTGTTTGACCTCGTTATCTGTATAAAACACACCTGTCCACAGCCTCAAACAGTCAGACTCCAAACTCAACCATGGCCAAGACCAAAGAACTGTCGAAGGACACCAGGAAGAAAATTGTAGACCTGCACTAGGCTGGGAAGAGTGAATCTACAGTTGGCAAGCAGGTTGGTGTGAATAAATCAACTGTGAGAGAAATTGTAAGAAAATGGAAGACGATGAGCAAAAATCCCAGAACTACACGGAGGGACCTGATGAATGACCTACAGAGAGCTGGGACCAGAGTAACAAAGACTACCATCAGTAACACACTACGTCAAGAGGGACTGGGCAAAAATACCAGCTACAGTGTGTGCCAACCTGATGAAGACTTACAGGAAACGTTTGACCTCTGTCATTGCCAACAAAGGTTATGTTTCAAAGTATTGAGTTGAACTTTTGTTATTGACCAAATATTTATTTTCCACCATAATTTACAATTAAATTCTTTAAAAAATCCTACAATTTGATTTCCTGGAACCACTCAGGTTTCAGATGCTGTGTGGATGGTAGCGCTTCAGCATACCTATGACCCACTCATGTATGGTTTGCACACAGTTTTCTTGTGAAACTATACCCTTTCTATTACATTACAGCAGCATAAAAAGACTGTGTGACTATGGTAAATGTCCAGTCAACATCACTGATATGGCCTTAAGTCCCAACCGAGTATTTTTGTTTTTTTTTTCTGTTTAGCCTCACAATGACAGAGGAATTTTCGCTTGATCTGGACTAGTCAAGCGGACTGTATTTTCAGTCTGGAACTGTACTGGAAGGATGGAACTCCATTCTCTCCCTTGGTGTTTTGATAATGGTGGATGATCAGTGGGTTGAGATCTGGTGACCAAAGGCCATAGCATGGGATGGATGTGGGCTTTGCCATTTTTACATCAAGATAAAACAGCTCTGTCGCCGGAGATCAGGCAGTAAGTCAATGTGCCCCCAGCGCACCAGCGGCAATATCTGAGATAAACCTCTCTGACAGGTGCTTTTGTCAGAGGGGGACGGCGTTTCAGAGATCTTGACTTAAAACCCCACATAAAAACCCTCACAAGTGATTTGAGTTCAACCTTCAGTGCATTGTGGTGAAGGACAAACGAAAACTGCATGTCAAAGCGGGAAAATGGAGTGTCTCCATGCAAAAAGCTTGGGCGAATATCCCCCTAGCTACCTTTCAGCTCGAGTTTATGGTGGAAGTGCTGACACTCTCTCAAGTATCATGTGAGGACAGCCCTGGGTATGCTTGCTCTCCTTATAGTGAGTCATCCCTCTGAACTCAGACACCCTGATATTAGCAAGATGGAAACCCCCAGTAAAGGCGACACACAGACAAAGACGAAGAACAAAGGCCCACCGACAGACACAACCCAAGACACTGACCGCAGGCAGGTTTGCCAGGGCAACTGGCATGAACCCAGAAGCCTCCTTGGTATGGATCCCAAACCATGACTGTGCTAGTTAGTTTGTGGATTGGTTCACACTTAATTACATTTCTGTCATTTAGCAGACACCCTTATCCAGAGCGACTTACAAGTTATTACCCATCTTACAGTCCAAGCAATTATGGGTTAAGGGTCTTGCTCAGGGACACAACCGTGGCCGCTTGGCAGAATTTTGAACCTTGGAGCGTCCTACAATGGCTCATTTGGTGTCTGATATATCGGCCCCACTGGTCGATACCAGTTCTAGGGTTGAGAGCAGTTCCTCTGTTCCCTGGTTTCAGCGTTCTGAAGACAAGGGGTGGCTCCCCCCCCCCCACGACCACCGTGACTGGAATCTGACACCCATGCCACCAACAGGTTTTCGAAGAGACCTGCCACAGGTATTGCTACGGCAAACTGACACTTACACTTTCTGTTAAAAAAAAAAACCAAACAAACAAAAAAAAACCTTTTTGGGTGGTACCAACATAGACCTGTGTGTGAGTTTTAGCAGTGACTCTGGCCTGGACTGACTATCCACAGACACAATTGGCCATGTCTAAAGGTGGAAGGAGCAGGAGCAAGTTCCCAACATCACCTTGAGAGGAAAAAATTCCAAACCACCCTTGAGATCTGTTTTATCCTTTCTTGTTAACCTCTCAGAACAGCAACAATACAAGACAATCGACATGACTGTTAGACCTTGCAAGTAATTGAAATCTCTGTACCTATTAATCATCCTGTTCCTGCACAAGGACGCTATATTGAGAAGGGTGAAAATTGCAGTGCAATCAGTCGCTGCGCTGCGTACGCAATTCGAAACGTCCAGATCGCACACTTTCTTCTCTAATCCTGATATATAGGTGGAATTGGATTTGTACTCGCACTCAAGAAACGAGATTGTTCTTTATATAAACTAAGCAGAGAAAGAACCTTTAGGTTTAAGAGGTGATACGAGGCTCATTTTTCTGCCCTGGTACATCATGGTTTATTACAGTATTTCAATTTAGACACTGTTACCCATGGCATCTTGGCCGCCATGGTTTGTGCCATGGTGTGTGGATTTATTGAGTGACGAAGGGTGGCGCACAGTATAGATACATCTGGTTCGTGTGTGGAGTTTGCATGTTCTCCACATCTCTGCGTGGGTTTCAGTGTGAACATGTCAGTTTTTGGGCCCTGTGATAAATTGGCACACTGTCTAGGTTTGGTTCCGGGCTTAGCAGCCCGTGAGCCTGAACTGGATTAAGCAGTTATGAAAATGTCCGCATTACATTCTGTGAAATAGGGTGTTGACCGAAATCGACACGGTCCAGACATGAACATAGTCTCTTGGTATACATAGTGTTTTATTTCAAGCAATAACATGAATTAAAACGCAATTAATGAATTAATCCAGTTCAGGACTTTGGTAGTCTAGCGGTTAAGGTACTGGACTGTGGACCAAAAGGTCCAGGGTTCAAATCCCACCTCTGCCAAGCTGACACTGTTGGGTCCTTGAGCAAGTCCCTTAACCCACAATTGCTTGGATTGTAAGACTGTACCAATTGTAATTTGCTCTGGATAAGGGCATCTGCTAAAACTGAGATTCTTCTTGTTGGTACAAAATCTGCTTTATCCAAAGCTGATAGTTTTTCTGTCAGTATTGACAGTTCCTTAACTTCTCCTTCCCCTCAGGTTCGGAGCTTGGGTGTCATCCTCGATAGTTCATTATCTTTTCAATCTCACATTGGTAATATGACACGGTCTGCATATTTTCATCCTCATAACGTCAACGTCTTCCGCCCCTCCCTTACTCCTCAATCTGGCTTCAATCTTTTGTTCAACAGCCTTGTCAGACTTCTCGCATAGACTACTGTAATTCTCTTCTTTTTGGTCTTCCGCCAAAAATCCCTACCACAAGTTTGCAACCGGTCCAGAACGCGCTGCTCGTATTATCTCTAAAATGTCATCATTCCACCATATTATTACCCCTGTTTTACAACATTTGACATTTTGACTCCTTTTGACATTTAAGGCTGTCCACAATCTTTGCCCCGCCTTATTTGTCAAATCTTTTCCGTATTGTAACTCCTTCCCGTTTGCTTAGATCTTCTTTTTCAACTCTTCTTATTGTGCCATCTATCCGCATTAACCACTATGGGGAGCAGAGCTTTAGTTGCTCTGCTCCAAAATTTGCCGGTTTAGTTTTTGTTCTTGTTGTTTGTCTTTCGTTCCATGTAGAATGTATATATTTTTTTGTGTACTTTTGTTTTTAAGGCATTTCTTGCGTTTGATTCTGTACAGTGTCCTTAAGGGTCTGAAAGGCACTTTTAAATAAAAATGTTTTATTATTATTATACTCGTGTGTCGTATTAAGTTTTTTAAGCTACTGGATCTGGCGTGTTTCCAAGATCCTCCAGATCTCGCCAGTGATGTTCATCAGGGAAACCTTGATGCTCTTTTAAACCTGTCATCAGACTCCAGTTGTGTCTAATTAACCTGCTGCTCTATTAAAGGTTTCATTGATCTCACGCTGTGCATAATGTCCATGGCATTTAGTGATTGATTGCCTGTGCCGAAGTCTTTTGAACCCCTGGAAAGATAACACTGTGTTTGACATCCGTTCGCTTTAATGGCCGAGGCCTTAAGAGTTAGGATAGGGAATAGAAATCTGTCTTCTATATATCTAATTCACGTCTGAACGACAGAAAACTAGTAGAAGCGAACCCTTGCGAGACCTGCTGACAGAAAAGAGAATCGCAGGGAGAAACCAACGTAACGTTTTCGGTTTTCGCACAAGTGTGTAAAGTTTTATAAGGGATAAAAAGATTAAACTGACTGTGTTGTACAGATTGTGCTTTACTTATTATTATTGTTTAAACTAAAGCAATATTGTGCAAAGATTTTAAACTACAATGGGATGATGGTAATGTCTGTTTCACAGCACGTAATGCGGAAGATAAAAGGCGCGTACCTGTATTTAAAAGGTGCAAGTAATTACATAGTAATTAGTAGTTCAGTAATTATACGTCAGCCATTTCACTTGTGTACTAATCATGACGTACAACACCGACTTACTTAGTGGGAGAGGAGTTAGACCGAAGCCCGGGGTCTGATCTGTGAATCCTGGATGGTCCAGAAGGTGTCCAGATTACAGGATCTACGGGAGACTGGACTCGGCTTAGAAGCAGAGAGGTCTGAGACGTAGCTTGGCCATCGGGTCTGCACTGCCTGGCTTTGATCTCATGTACCGGGGTGCCTGGGTACTGCGCCAGTTTGTGTGCTGCCAAAGGAAGGCAAGGAGGATGGATTTCAGAGCTTGGAACCAGGAGCTTGGTTTAAGTCACGGTTAGGTAACATAAGACAAATGCAGAATACACTTAGACTTTGAAATGAATCCAGAACCGAGTGCTTGTATTATTATTATTACAACAACTAACTACATATTCTCTTTTCTCTATGAGCTTGTTTTCCAGTACCAGTTCCAGCTCCACCCAAGCAGTTCTTCCATCATCAGCTCCAGTGGGAAGTAACTCTCTCTGCCCTCATTTAAGCTGCCCAAGGAAACTGAGTCCCCTTGTTTAGTGTCTCAAGGTTTCTTCCGTATAAGGTTTAGGTAGTTTTTCCTTGCCATTGTCAGGGATTGGCCTTATATTTTAGAAGATAATCTAAAATTCTAAAGCTGCTTTGAGACAATGCTCCACTGTAAAAAGCTCTATAGAAATAAATCTGCCTTGACTTGGTCTCAGTATTCGCCCCGTGGCTTTACGCTGCATATATATACCTATAATTATTCATCTTTGTCTAACAATGTGCTGCTTCAGTGCTTTTGTGGTAGATGAGTTTGGCACCACAGAATCAAACTGCCGCTTTGTTGTCATCCTTGACAAAGTGAAGCTCAGTGGTTGCACTGCAGGCATTAAGCAACACACAAAGACGGATGAAAAACAGCGTCGAAGGCTACAGGTGAGTGGTAAACATGGGGTATATGGACAAAAGTGTTGGGACACCTAACCTAATATTAGACCTACAGGAGCTTCTATCCCTTTTTAAATCCATGTGTGTTAATATGGAGCTGGTTCCCCCTATGGAGTTTATAATAGCTTACACTCTTTTGAGAAGGCTTTCTACAAGATTTTGGGCTGTGCCTGTGGGAATTTATCGTTTGCTTTGTTAAGACCAGCACATCAGCGTCCGCTCGCTTTTACAGACCAAGGTCCTAACAACTATTACAATAGGAAATAAAAATCTGTCTTTTAACTCCAGACGTTCTACCCGTAAACAGCTGCCATACATATCAGTGGTTCCCAACATTTTTTCCTTGGAGCCCCCCATGAGCAACTAAGAAAAGCTGTGCCCCCATACACACAGACCAAAAGAATAAAGAGATTCATTGCAAATCTTTACTGTCAAAAATGAACTCTGAGAGTCCCCACCCTTTTCATTTGGCTCCTTTTCTGTATTCAAATATTTGCCTAAAAATCATACAATATTCTTTTTATATTTAATGAATTTTATATGCAGATTTTTTTCCAGTGAGTGTGTTATTTAAATTTTGTATAATATGTGCAAATTGTAACCTCGCCCATGATGTTTTGAAGGACTCCAGGTTGGATACCATGGATTTATGTCATACTGTAATGTTTTGTTTATGTAATATTTGTTTAACTGAATGCATTTTCATAAATACTAACTTCCCTTCCATGAACTACATGCATAAGTAGGTACTACGTCTAGACTCGGACACAGAGACGTGAAATGGAAACGTTTGTAGTCTGCTTAACCCTACAAACGCCGTGTCGCCTTCACCTACAGATACCTAGAAATACCGAGCGCCTGTCATTTGACTGCAATCCTAGTGTATTTACCTATTTAAAGGTTTAAAAGGCGGTACTGCATTGCCTGGTCTGGAAATTAGTTTCTTCAAGTGGACTCATTCCCTCTTGGTTGTGTGCAGCCAGCGAGGTATGTTTATATTCCATTGGTGTGTTTATATTTTGTTTCTACAGTGTGTGATCATTAATGTGTGCTTGTAACTGAAGGAGCAAGGTGCTGTGTATTTCCTGGAGGGAGCGATATGTTTTGTATAACAGTTTGGACTTCGGATGCTGTTTGGATGGTAGCGTTACAGTTGTGTTTCGGTGCTTTTACATTTACGCATTGTTGTGGAATTACCCTTTATACGCTTCCCTCCATTACAGAAGCATAAAAAGGTTATGTGACTATAGTAATGTCTGGTCAATGTTAAACAAACCTCTACTACACAATTTCTTGCTTTTGCTCTAAAAACCTCATCTGGAGAAAAGTTTCATTCATGCATGCTGTAAATACTTTCACTCTCCACCTGAAGGCAAGGTCAGACTGAAGGGTTAAACAGAGCTACAGCCAGCTGCTAAAAAATCCATGACTAATGAGATGGCTTGTGTTCGTGGCCTCACTGAGGGACGTGCAGCGGCAGGGGTCATGCTTGTCGAGGTAGTGCTCCAGGGTGTCCCATCCTCCGCCCACTCGCACCATCACGTGGTTCCTCAAGATCTACACACAAACACACGTTGTCGTTAGGTGGAGAGAAACTGTTTAGGGACGACAAAGCGAAAATGACACCGGAGCTTATTTACTCTCACAAAGATGAGCGTGTTGGAGTCTCCCACTCTGTACTTGCCCTCTGATATCTTCACCACGGGGAACTGAGTGGGGCAAGTGCAGCGGCTCGTCAGACACTGAACCTGCAAACGCAAGGAACGCGCGCACCTTTAATCGACCGGCATTTGAGAAATCGCTGTCGTTCCGCTCCCTGCCCCGCAGCCAAAGCCTAATCCCTTTTTCAGTCCAATATATCATAGGGCTGCCAACAGTACCCTATAAATCAATGGCGGGAGAGCTCAGAGATCGAAACAGATGTCTGAATGAGGCTCTCTTTTTGACCATCAGTCTGCGTTGACCAGAGAACGTAAAGCTGTCCCTGGATAAATCGATGGTTCTGTTTAGCTACAGCTCGCAACGGTGTCTCTCCCAATGCAATAGACTCTACTTTGTGTGTTTTAAAGGTTAATTCTTTATTTCTCCCAAACCTGGGTCAAACGGTGGTGGGGCAAGTTGCCGTTTTCAATGGTTTCCAATCGTTGTGCATGTGCCACCTACAGTGGTGCTTGAGAGTTTGTGACCCCTGTAGAATTTTCTATAGTTCTGCATAAATATGACCTAAAACATCATCAGATTTCCACACAAGTCCTAAGAGTAGATAAAGAGAACCCAGTTTGACAAATAAGACAAAATATACTTGGTCATTTATTTATGGAGGAAAATGATCCAATATTGCATTAGTGAGTGGCAAAAGTATGTGAGCCTTTGCTTTCAGTATCTGGTTTGACCACTTGATCTGGTTTGGTATGCAGAAATATAGAAAATTCTAAAAGGTTCACAAATTTTAAGTCAGCACTGTAACCAGGGACTAGAGTCAAACTAAAGTCCATTGGTTACTCTGTCTAACTAAACCTATAAAAGGATGGCCCAACTCCATTACAGTACATAGACGAAGCCAATCACCATCTCATCCAGGTTCTGGGTGTCTACCGAGCGTTTCTGAGCGAGCCCAGGCTTCGGCGCGGCCTCTTGCTCGGGTGAGTCCTCGACCCTCATCTCCTCCTCGATCTCCTGTTCCAGCTGAATGAGGACAGGGGCGGCCATGCCGAAGCGAGAGGCCCGCCGCGCCACCTCGAGCAGACACAGCACAACATTTTTCTCATTCTTTCGCAGCACGAGGTCGTCCGTCTCAAACATCAGAACGTCTGTGGAGGAGGGAGCATGGGAAAATGGTTTATGCAGCAGAGGATGCCAACAGTGCACATTCTGTTGAAGTGCCCAAATCTGTGGCCATCGTCTTTTGAGGCATTAGTGGAAGCCTCCTTTTGACGAGTTAATGTTTTCTCAACAAATACTTACCCAGCGAACACACAAATGCACAGAATTGAGTAATTCGATCGCAGTCATGTAATCAGGATTGCGGACCGAGCTCAACGCCAAGAATTCAAGCTACTGGCGCCCTCTGTTGGCACACTTATTGAATTACTCCTTTCTGCTTTGAACACATTTCATCAAACGCTCATTTTTTACCTTTGATGTGCATCTCAGCGCGGCACCAGTTAATGAAATTCGACACGTTATCCCGCGCCTGAAAAGTGGAGGGCTGAGCCGAGCCGATGAAGCTCACTCCAGAGGCGGGCAGCTGCAGATGCGCGGCCCCTTGCCTGCATAGAAAGTCGGCAGCTGCGCGCGTCACGTTGTTGGCGTGCAGGCAGAGCAGGGATCCGGTCTGCAGCATCTGCACCAAGTTCTTGACGTTCACGTCCACCCCGTACAAGTCCTTCAGCCACTCGGCCAAGTCCTCCTTCATGGCATACACGTACTCCTCACTGGACTTAAACGGTCTGATGCTCCGAGACGAGGCCAACTCAATTACGGACATGGTGAGAGGATCACAAAGTCTGTTCTTAAGGTTACACATCGATGTTCAGATCTTGCTACACATTTAGTTTAAAAAATTGAGATCTAACTACTCACCACGTGGCCATGAGGGTCAGGGGTGCAGTCTCAAGTTCTTGTCTAAAATGCAGGGGAGCGGCTAAAAAGAAATGTTTCAGTAGGGACATGAAAACATGGACCAGCTTTTCTTTTTTTTTTTGTTAATATGTTTTATTGTCGACATAAATCTATATCTGTCAGTTTCACTTTAATAGAAGTAAAAAAACACCATAAATTGTGTTTTTAATATCTATTTCTCAATTAATGCCTTGAGTTTAGATTTTCTTCTTATATTTTACTGTCCATTGCTTGTTTAAAAAAATAAAATAAAATCAGCGAATAGTTTGCAATCTTATGGAAAATGTTTTCCATTGCAGTGAATAAGCTTAAATTTGACATAAATGTTAATGCACACGTTTTAAATATTTTGAGGGGAATAACTGGCTTTAGTGTCTTTGTAAGGTCTCAAAACATTAATCGTCATTAAAAATGGTTCGTTTTAAGTCGCAGAAATGGTATATTTAAATGTTAGCTTTACGTTTTTCCTTTAGAAAATCAACAAAACTCAACAAAACTCAATGACCACGCTATACATAGAATCGTACATTAAGTACAGGCTCCAACTCTTTACAGTTAAGTATGAAGAGATGTTTTAAGAAAACGCAATGCATATTTACATATTGAAAAATATGGATGTTATTGGAAAAAAAAGATTTAAAAAACGAAGAAAAAGTATCATTTCTGACCAAAACATGTTCAATACAGCTCTTACAGAGGTGCTAAGTGTTAATACTCACGTTAAGAGGCAGCAGGATACAACCATCTCATTTACACTATATTATGCTTAAATTATTATAAACAAATAACTAAAACAAATAAATACATACATAAATAAATCGTCCTTTTCTCATATAAGGTTTAAAAGTTTCTGCCGAGTAGTGCTACTCCCACTCGCGTCGCCCTTGGTGATAGATAGCGTCTGCTTCCAAACATTTGGCTTAACCATTTCACCGCCATGACGGATTCAACTCGAATTATTAGCTTAAACTGAAGGAAAAACAAGGGAAAGCAATAGTGAACACACTTTATGTTCATATGAACTTAATCACCGATTTAAAGAGAACGTTTGACAAAAAAAGAAAGAAAATGTAAACACGCCATACAGATTACAAATGTAGTTAACGAACGTTGAAAAGTTGACGTTTCTTGCTTGAATGCTAACAAATGACCAGTAGTTAAGCATTGAGCAATGCGTGTAAGACTATGTCAAAGTTATTACGAACTTGCCTCGAACCACGTCCAGTCGATTATGTGGCCACTGTACTATTAGCTGTTCTGATAAAAACCCACTAAGTCATGTTTTGCAGGTCCCCAGTGTTATGTTTTTATTCTGGTATGATGGGATACTGATTGGGCAGTATTGTGGTCAAGAACGTGGGATTGTTGTTATGGTGTGTATTATGGCCACCTTACCAGTAAGGGCTGGTCACTATCATGGGATGCTGGTATGATGGGTGTGATGGTCATATGATGGATGATGGTTTGGGAAGTATGATAGTCACCAATATGGTCACCAACATTAAATTTACATTTACTGCATTTAGCAAACGCCCTTATCCAGAGCGACTTACAATTGGTACAGTCTTACAATCCAAGCAATTATGGGTTAAGGGTCTTGCTCAAGGACCCAACAGTGGCAGCTTGGCAGAGGTGGAATTTGAACCTTCTGGTCCAGAAGTCCTGTGTCTTAACCACTAGGCCACCACAGTCCCAATTCTAGTCAGTATGCCGATCACCAGCATGGGATACCGGCTTGGAAAGTATGATGTTGGCATGGAGAGTATGATGGTCATGAGCATGGGATACTGGTTTGGGATGAACGGCAGTCACCAGCACGGGATACTGATGTGGTTTCTTTTTTGCTTCTATCATGCCTGTGACCATCACCCCCTTCAGTACACCAAGTGGGGCATGGGAGGCTCAATCTCTACAGGACAGCCTCCTCTATCCAGTTCGCCACCCATCAGCACCTGCAAAAAGGACAAATACCATACAAAGTGATGGTATATTCTTACAAATCACAGCTGATTTGGAAAGGAAGATTCACATCATGGTCAGCTGACAGATCTGCAGCAATGTGTGATGCTGCCATCTCAATGTGGACCGAACATCTCTGATTAATGTTTCCAGCACCTTGTTGGATCTATGCCATGTAGAATTAGGGCAGTTCTGAAGGGGTCCAACCCGGTACTAGCGAAGTGTGCCTAATAAAGTAGCTGGTGAGTTCATTTGGTTTTATGATTGTTATTATTTAATCATTTATTAATTACTACTTCCTGGCTGGCATATTTTACTGAAGTAGATGTATAAATGTACATGCTACTAGATGTACTTAAACCAAAAAAGTAAGTGTGTTTCTTTAAAAAGCCTTTTCATTGAAGGCAAGAGGCACACGTTTCTACTTCAGTAAAACACATAAGCCATACTTCAACTATAACTTGAGTATTTTTTATATATATTTCTGATTATAACGAATAAACGAATACCCCCAATTAGTGTGGGACGTCTTTTCGAGCATGCGCTGTAAAGGGCCGATAGAACCACACGAGGACGCTTTAAGGTTATAAGTATGGTCGGGTCAACAGAGAAACGCCAGTAATGAGTTGAATGCTTGCAGCCAATGGGCAGACAAATGTGCTTGAATTTTGTTTTATCATTTCCACTCCTTTTGCACGTGCAATCATATTATAATTTGCGTTAACTTATCCAAAAGGTTATGTCATTGTTTGGTTATTATAGATAGCGTTGTGTCAGTGGCTAAAAAATGTATGGATTTCAATATGTACAGAACAAGAACCTCAACCTTTACAACCTTACAATTTCAGAATGAGGTTGATGTAGAAACCATTATCAGTGGACTAACAGATCACTTGATCTCTCAGCTATTTGAATCTGGTATGTACACACTTCATTATTCTAACAGAAACTGGCTGAAGTTGCTTTTATTCTCCACGGATTTTTAGTTTATATTCTGAATTTTATTGTATTCTCCATACATCTTCTGTTTTATTATATTTTTTACTTGTACTATAATTTTTGTATTTTCTTATATTCTCCATTTTAATGTATTGATACTTTTCTCCATTTTTAGTCTCTTGCTTTATATTTACTTTTTCTTTTTAAATTCTGTTTCATCCTTGTCACGCTGAAAGGTTTTCCCCTTGCCACTGCCACTGAAACTTATTGCTGTTACGTGTAATGGAAATATTAATATGTAAATATTTTCTTTAATTATATGGGACGTGGTATGTATGTTTATGTATCAGATGTTTACGAGATCAGCAGGTTAATAAAATGCCTTTATTAACCCATATCCAGTACAGTTCTTTAAACAATTGCAACCAATCGGAATGGGCAAAAGTGTCAAAGAACGGTCCAGAAAGCTGCTGGAGTCACTGGAATCATTTTAAGGAAGGACTTCTTTTCTGATGTGTTCTCACAGGAGCACATGGTGGAGGAGGTACGATTTTGCTTTAGTAATCTTATTTAAAATGACATGAACTGTAAATAAAGTGTGTATGAAGGCATAGATAAGCCTTTTATTAAGTTCCAGTTCTTTTTGTAGCCTCAAGGACAATGTTGTGTTGAGGAATTTCTTTCAAGGATGTCTTTGTTTAATGTTTTTGGGTGTTATCGCATTATCACATGTATTTTTGCACAATGTTTACATTGCTTTAAATGCATTTATTTTGTTGTTTAAATTAATTTGTTGTCTTCCAGTGTGAACAGACAGGACTGAGACAAAAGAAAACCAGCTCCCATGTTACATGAAGTCAAGGTCAAGAAACGACTCTACATGATAAACCTATGCTGGTACCAAATCCACATGATTCTACACGTGATGCTTTTCTGGGTTTGTTAGCATCTCTGGAACATTATTCAAAATATCTTTAAATACTGGTGGATTCAACTTTTCAGCAAAACACCGACATCCTGAATTATTCAAAATTAAACAGAGAGCCTGAAGAGGGAAAAATAAAAATGAATAAACCACCACCTTTGATCCACACAAAGTTCTTATATTAAGCTTGAATTACTTGGGAGATTTACTTCAATAAAAGTACTCAATTAAATATTTACATAATTAGAAAACAATAATTAGTAAACTTAAAATATTGTAAAAAAAAAAAAAAAAAACGTACTTAAGTACTGTTACTTGCTACACACGTTAAAGTACATCCCATATTATTAAAGACTAAATATTTCAACTTATGGATTAGTATTTGCATTACATGTAACAGGATTACTTTTTTCTCAAGACACACTTATAAGTTTTCCAATGACAGAGGCAAGGAAAAATAACCCAAAATGTGATGAGGATGAGGTTTTATGTAGGAATTAACAGATTTTACATAAAAATGATTCCATATTTTTAGGCCATTTTATTGATACCTTTGGGACCCTCCAATCACAGAATTATCACCAAAACTGCTAGTAATACAAAGCCATACCATTACAGCATTTAGCAGACACCCTCAACCAGAGAGACTTACAATTGATACAATCTTACAAAGATTCTATCTGGATCTGGGTTAAGGGCCTTGCTCAAGGACCCAATGGCAAAGGTGGGATTTGAACCCTGGATCTTCTGGTCCATAGTCCAGTACCTTAACCACTAGGCTACCACAGCCCCACTGGTCATAGACCATGACAACAAGGCTTCAAATGCAAGTCCTTCCGAAGCTTCATAGTAACTCCAGCCAAAGACATAATATACTTACACATCTACGTCGTCGCCATATTAGTCCTGGCAACTTCTCAATTCTCCAAAGATTGTATTAGAAAAAAACCATGCCTGACAAGTCTAATAAATTATAATATAATAAAACAATAATAGTAATAGATTAGCAATAGTCCATACTTTATAAATAGTAATATAATAGCTGTATAAATGTAGTATCCACTTTTATATACTTTATTATACTACATGTAGTATATCTAATATTGTTAATCTATTTTTTATTTGGTAGACTACATACTGGATTCATAGACTAATATGCTGTACAGTACCTTGTATAGCCTGTATCATTTATGGGGATTCAAAGTAACTGGAGTCAAAACGTTTGTACTCCAAACTTTTGTTAAATCAGTTATGATAATTAGGCTATTGTGCTTTTTAACCAGAAAAAAATGCGGCGCCTCCATTCACTTATTATTGTTTACGAGTGAGTCTTGCATGGACCAATAGGCGGACGCGTTGACCCATCGTAGCAATGAGCATTCTGATTGGTTGCAAATGTTTAAAGAAATGTACTGGACATGGGACTTAATGCACTGGACAGCAAAGGTATGAAGAAAAGGGCTATACAAACATAGGTTAACTACACAGAAGCTAATAGAATTAAAAAAGAAGGTAAATATACAGTAATTGGGAAAAAAATGGAGACGAGTATGAATACACAGAAGCAAATATTCTTTAGAAAAAGACGGTCATTAGAAAAAGCAGTACAGCTAGTTAGATATTTTACTAGGAGTAAAAGTACTCATCTAAATAACCACTTGAATAAACTTAAAGTATCTTGTGAAATGTACTTAAATTTAACGTGGTTTCTCATTCAGCAGGATGAGTAAGTTTCGCCTGGGAATCCCAAACCTTCTCGTCCTGATATTGCTGTACCTCAGCGGCTCTGTTTCCTCCCGCGCCTGTTCGTAAAGCCATTTTATTAATGTGTTTTGTTTTGTTTTTTTGCATACAAAAATCACTCAAGCCGAATTAAAGCTTTCAGCTGAAAAGCAGGCAGCGGTTTATTGCATCCACCCAAAAAAGGACAATTACACATTGTAAAACCAACAATGTGGAGATGACATCAACCGTCAGCACCCAGGACTTTTTAGAAGTTGTTCATGTTAGGTATAAACATCATGTCACGATTGTTTTCCAACTTTTAGAAAATCTCTTTCCCCATCTCCAGTGGTGTGAAAAAGTGTTTGCCCCCTTCCTGATTCTCTATTTTTTTGCTTGTTTGTCACACTTAAGTGTTTAGGAACATCAAACCAATTTCAATATTAGTCAAAGACAACACAAGTAAACACAATGCAGTTTTTAAATGAAGGTGTTTATTATTAAGTAAGAAAAAAAATCCAAACCTACATGGCCCTGTGTGACAAAGTGATTGCCCCCCTTGTTCACTGTCTCTAGCCACACCCAGGCCTGATTATGGCCACACCTGTTCTCAATCAGGACATCACTTAAATAGGACCTGCCTGACAAAGTGAAGTACACCAGGGCTGCAACAGCGAATAATCGATTATTTAAAAGTATGTTCGACTACGTGTGTGTGTGTTTGTAGTGTGTGTGTGTGTAGTGTGTGTGTGTATGTGTGTATATGTATGTATGTATGTATGTATGTATATATATATATATACACACAGGTAGTCCTCGACTTACGACGCAGATCCGTTCCTAGGTGGCGTCGTAAACCGATTTTAGTCGGAACTTACTTACTGTACATAAATAACATCATAAATAACATACCGTGTTTTTCAGACCAAAAGGCGCACTTCAAATCCTTTAACTTTCTCAAAAATCGACAGTGCGCCTTAAAATGCGGTGCGCCTAATGTGTGAATTAATTCTGGTTGTGCTTTCTGACCTAGAACCGATTGTAGATGGTACACGGCGCTCATAAATCTGTCAAAATGCTTTAGCACGGCCTTGGTAAGTTACGAAGCTTACGGCCACCGTAGTGCGCAGCATTGCAGAGTAATAAGGTATGTGCTTCAGCATTAGGGTACGTGCATTCATTCATTCATTTTCGAAGCGGATTTCAAACTCAACGCTATCAGTCACGCAGTACAACATGGACATAGAGCAGCTGCGACAGAATTCAACATTAACTAATCAATGGTACGGAAGTGGAGGAAGCAAGAAGACGCCCTGCGCCAGGTAAAGACCAAACTGAGTTTCCAATGGAACTTAAGAGTTTTGTTTCATTTCATGCGCCTTATAACCCGGTGCGCTTTATAGCCCGAAAAATACGGTACTGTAAGCACTTATTCTATCCTAACACCTATCCTAACACAGTAATTATCTAAAAAACGAGCCGCGTAACCGTGTATTCTCCCGCCGTGCACATCAAACACGAAGTTCGCGTTATGACGTTTACGACGCAAAACCACTTAAGTCGAAACGTCGTAACTCGAGACCGTCATAACCCGAGGACTACCTGTGTGTGTGTGTGTGTGCGTGTATATATATATATATATATATATATATATATATATATATATATATATATATATAATAATAATATCCCCTCAGAGAGAATCTTTTCTCAAACAGGTCAGATCATAACAGAAAGGAGAAGCAGGATCCCCTCAAAGATGAGAGCCTTGGGGTTTTTTTTTTATGCCAATCTTCATTAAAAACTGTAACCTGGAGGTTGCTTTTTCTTTTTTTGCACATTTTTACTTAGATTTTGTTGAGTGATGTTTGGTTGATGATGTCTTGTTTCCCTGTATATAGTTGCAAATTTACAAAAAATACACATAGTCAGAGACCTGAGAGCAGATTGGACCTGTAATTGAGATGGGTCTTCGTTTTTTGTATTTTATTTTATTGTGTTCCATTGAGTATATAAATAAAAAACATATTAATAATAACAAACATTGGATATTATGTGTTTTTACATTAGCAATTCATTTTACACATACTTTGGTAATAAATTAAGCTACAAAAAATCTAATGTGCCACTTGGGAGCCAAAAGAACCGGCTCTCTGAAAAGAGCCGGAATTCCCATCACTAGAGCTCAGCAACAGCGCAAGTCACCACGATATCCCGAGTTTGTTCCGTTTTGAAGTGAGGAAACGTAACGGCGCACTCACACTATGCGAAACGGAATAGCAGGGTTGATGCTTGTTAGCTGATTAATGACAGTGATGGAATTAAGAGACAGATATCCTATATTGGCCAGGCTAGCCAACTCCTATTTATGCATTCCTACTTCAACACTGTCTGAGAGTCTATACAAGAGGTCACAAAAGACCCCACAACAACATCCAAAGAACTGCAGGCCTCACTTGCCTCAGTTAAGGTCAGTGTTCATGCCTCCATCATAAGAAAGAGGCTGGCAAAAATGACCTAAGACAAGTTCCAAGACAAAAACCACTGCTGAGCAAAAAAGAACATTAAAGCTTGGCTCAATTTTTCCAGAAAACACATCTTGATTATCCCAAGACTTTTGGGAGGACATTCCTTGTTGGAACTGATGAGACAAAAAGTTGAACCTCTTTGGAAGTGTGTTGTTCCCTTATAATCTGGGTTGTAAAAGTAAAACTCAGCATTTCAGAAAAAGAAAAATGTTTATAGCAGCAGTAAAAATATTGGGGGGTTGGAGTAGTGTGGAGGGTTCTGTGGCTGTTTTGCTGCTTCAGGACCTGGGAAGACTTGCTGTGGAAATAATGGAACGATGAGTTCTGCTGTCTACCAAAAAAAATTCCCGAAATGGAATGTCTGGCCAGCTGTTTGGGTGACCTCAAAGCTTGAAACGAGCTTGGGGATCTGCAAGGGGGCAGGGGGGAACAAATGATCCAAAAAAAATCAACACCACTGTAGGGTCTTGTGATGGCCACTATCATTCTCTGACCTTGGGTTATTTTTCCCAGGAAAAGCTGCTCAATCCCATGGGGCCAAAATGTAAATTCTTAGCATCAGGGATCTTGGGTTCGTACAAGTTATATTCAGAACCCTTAAAAACTATTTTACTTCATTTGGAATCTTACCATAGTTAATGTATTATTGTGGTTACACCATGGACTGGCCCTTTATGAACGGGTTTCTTATGGAGCTAGACTCATGTTTGCCACGTTTTTGGTGTGTCTTAAGTATGATTCCTTAAGGGAACTGTGGAAAGATACACACACCCACACCACCCCCACTTCTCGCCTACATACCTGTTAAATGTAGCATGACATATTTGGGTACTGACTGATTAATGTTTGTTTCTCCTTTAACGTTTGGGTGGCTTAAAGTGTGGTGCGCTCTGTACCAAGTTAACTGAAGTTCATAACAATCCCCCAAAACGTACCCAAGGCCCATTACACAACATTAAAAACAAATGTAGTTTGGTTTAGGGATTCTCACGGGGCCTGGGAGCGAATTGTGATCATTCCCAATTTCCATTCCAAACTGGGCAAAATCCACAGGGGGTAAGAGTGGATATTAACACCTTAAGTGATAAACATTACTAAACTCGGATAATCAAAAAAAAAACTCATGAGTCACACAGCCTTCGATTTCTGATATAAACACAGAAGAAATGGATGTGGCAATACATAGAGTCAAGACGAAGGAAAAATATCAACACCAGTAAATACGAGAAACGATTCTTGCAAAGTACACATACATAACAAACACATCCATGTAATTAAAGACAGTATCTGGGCATTATGTATTAAATATTTGCCATTTTTTAATGCAAACAGCCACTGATGGGTTCAGGGACAGTGGCAAGGGGAAAAATCTTAAGTATTTGATGACGATAAAACCTTGGGGAGGGACCAAAAGGGATTTAGAACCTCCCCCTGACCAGGGCCTAGATTGTTATTATGCTAGGGAAATTAAAATTTAATCATAACAAATAAAATAAAACTACACAGGGGAAGCTTATAGGAATTTTAATAAAGATGAACTAAATATTTATAAAAGTAGAAGATAAGAATTAATTTCATTAATTAAAATGGAAACATTATAATTTGCAGCATAAACCACCCAAAATTGAACGAGAGATTATAAAGAATAACTTCAGGGCAACTCCACGCTATACATAATCCAATACAACCCTTAAAGCACATGTATCATTTAAAAAAAATCTAATGGGGGCTCAAAACGCGGTACTAAAAAAAGGGCCACAATGCGATTAAAAATAAAATTAACTTCATATTAAAAGGCAAAAAAACGCGACAATATCGTAATAAAAAGGGAAAAAAAAAAAAAAAAAACGTAAAAATATTTAACACTGTGTTCACGACAAATATTGTACCCTAACAACGACGAACACGCACGCGCTTCAGCAGTAAGCCATCTCAAACTCAATACAACCAAATTTAGTATCATTTTGTCATTGACACACCGTTTCTGAGATATATTGTACTAATTAACATTTAAACTCAAATGCGTGGCTGGTATTACATTTTTAAAGTTATTTTTAAAGAACTGAGAATACGGACTCACCTTATTAGATTTAGCTGGTGACCTGTTACACCAATTAAAACTCCACAGACTCAACGCCATTTATAATAACCAAACACAATGAAATAACCTTTGGGAAAGTTAACACAAATTATACAATTAAAAAAATATAAATAGTCGTTTGCCTAAACAAGCACTCAAAACGTTACTGCCGTTGCCCTCCCATACTTAACGTTAAAGGGTGCACGTGCTTCGGCTAGCTCTTTTCGGTGCATGCTCAGAAAGACATCGCACACTAATCGGGATATTCGTTTATTCGTTACAGTCAGAGGTGGTGGAAGTACATAATATTATTTCTGCAAAAGCACGTTAATCAGATTATTAAAAAAATTAATCAGATTAAAATACTCAAGTAAAAGTTGAAGTATGGCTGATGTAGGTTATTTTACTCAAGTAGTGAAGTGTACTTTCCCTTAATAAAATGCGTGCTATCTCAAATATTGTCTCAAACAATCTTTTAAAACAACGACTGTAAATACTTTTAGTAGCATGTACATTTATACTTGTACTTCAGTAAAATATACTGTATAAGACATGCTGTTTGCTTAAATATTAGCCTTATCCTGCCCTTACTTTGTAGCACTTGGTATACTCGCCTTATATTGTAGTTCCATAGAAAATAGACATCAAAAGTATTTAGCTGAGCATTTGGGCTAAGGTGTAAGAAATTCAGTTATACAAATGAATATATTTTTTAAATATAATCACAAAAGACAAGCGACAGTGAGAGAGTGGGGTGCAGACTTCTTTTCCAAACTCAAACAAGTTTCATTACAATTTTTCAAGGCTGCAAAATCTTACAAATGAGCAGCGTTGAGCTAAATAAGGTTAGACTAAGATCTAGTTCTCATTCTCTAGCACCTAAAATGAACATAGCAACAATTCCAACAAACAAACAAACACCATGATAAAGAGCCAAAGTCTCATTTTGAATTCCACCCAATTAAACCTGAGCCTTCATAAAGTTCTGTTCTGCTGTTTAGACTTCCATTCACAGCTACCTGTACAGTTTTTGAAAGTGCGAACTAATGGAAAGAAATAGAAAGCAAATGAGCAAAGCAGTGCAAAACAAAATATAGTCTTGACTGCAAATAAAGACGTTTCTGTACGACTAGATCATGTCAGAACTATTTCTCCTTGTTTTTCTTCTTTTTTCCTGTATGCTCCCGTTTCTTTTTGCTCCTCTCGCGCCTCTGACCGTCGCCCCCTTCACTGCGTCGAGTGAAAACTGGCATGGGAGGCTCGATCTCTCCAGGTCGGCCTCCTCTATCCGGTACGCTACCCATCAGCACCTGTAACAAGGACAGAACAAACATAGACAGTAGTGGGATATTCTTACAAATCCCAGCTAATATCCACAATTTCTGTGTGTAATAGATAATGAACTAATTGATCGAATGAATAGATCAGGGCACCTTGTGAACGGCTGTCGACGGTCCTGCGGTCACTGGCAGGATGCGAGACTGATTCCGTCTGGCTGCCAGCAATTGTGCAACAGAGACGGACGACTCGAGAGGCGCCAAAATGGGAGGTATAGCAGACATCAGATTAACACGCTCCTAAAGAGTAGAAGTTCCTAAAGTATCAATATTACTGTATATACACTCACCGGAGACTTTATTAGGTACAACAGTTCAGCTGCTTGTTAACACAAATATCAAATCAGCCAGTCAAATGGAAGCAACTCAATGCATTTAGTTCAATGCATTAACCCTGCTGAAGTTCAAATCAAGCATCAGAATGGGGAAGACAGGTGATTTAAGTGACTCTGAACATGGCATGGTTGTTGGTGCTAGATGGACAGGTCGGAGTATTTGGGATCTTCACTAAAAATCATATCTAGCGTTTGCAAAGAATGTATCAAACAACAGAAAATATCCACTATTTATTTAATATCATCATATAATATAAATATCAGTCCATGTTGATCCTAGTTACTATGTAGACTTTGTACAGTGGAGCAAAAAAGTATTTAGTCAGCCACTGATTGTGCAGGTTCTCCTACTTAGAAAGATGAGAGAGGTCTGTAATTTTCATCATAGGTACACTTCAACGATGAGAGACAAAATGAGAAAAATCCAGGAAACCACATTGTAGGATTTTTAAAGAATTTAACTGTAAATTAAGGTGTAAAATAAGTATTTGGTCAATAACAAAAGTTCAACTCAATACTTTGTAACATAACCTTTGTTGGCAATGACAGAGGTCAAACGTTTCCTTTGCCCCACTGTATATCTATATAATGTTATATTTAACAAAATCTATGATGAAATATAATATAATTTATTAATAATTATATTAATGTGAAGTAATTAGAAACTAATGCAATTTTTTCCATTTTCTTTTTTTTTTTATTGTTATATGATGAAAAAAAATTGTAAATTGGTCTTTGGCTCAGACACTTCCAGTATTGGTTTTGATTCGGACTCAATGAAAATTCTTGTTTGGACCCAAAACACGCCCCAAAGCTTTGCAGCAACTACTTGAAGACCAAAGAAGATCAAAAGGCCACCTGACCAAAATCCTTTAAAAAAA
>JAJAGP010004187.1:0-55023 GCA_025084515.1 Ancistrus triradiatus | reverse complement strand
ACACACACACATACATACATATATATATATATATATATATATATATATATATATATATATATATATATTGGAGGGAAGGCTGGTCATGGTAATCTCATTTACAAATGCAATATGTGCAATATGATACTTCAAGGCAACTAACAATTCTAAATATCTAAAATAATCTGGAGTGTGTACAGTGAAGTCTCCATATTGTCCAAAGGGCTGAAATAGTTTTCCTTGAAACTTTCCCCAACATACATATTAAATCCTTATTAACTCATATACATGTATTGTTATGGGTTTCTCTTCTTCTCCATCTGTTGTGTATATGGGGATGCCAGTGATATAGAGTAGGTAAATATAAAGCAAGTAGGAATAAAGAAAGTGAATATAAGTGGCAATAAAATGGTAACCAGAAGGGAAATAGAAAGTTAAAGTGGATCTAAAAGAACTTATTTCATGCTTCCACAAAAACCGGAAACAAAAGTACGTAACAACCTGTAGAGAAACCGCACAAGAAGGAGTGTTTATTTGTGCATTATTTGTGATGGTGGTATAGTGATGTGAGTATAGAAAGAACATAGAGAAGAATATAGGAAGGGTGAAGAAGTGAAGTTGATGATTCTGCTTCTGGCTCATCTGTAATGAGCGAGTGTGAGGAGGTAACACAAGACTCCATGCAGCCACTCCCACTTCCAGATCCACTCATCTCATTGCCTGAGTGAAAGACAGAGATAGAGGAGGGCGGGGTTAACACATCTTTATTTAAAATAGTCACACCAATAAATAAAGACAAACTATTCTAAAACAACGAATTGCTTTCTATTCCAGTAATAATATAATTCATGATAAATGTCTTTGAGTGCATTGTAGAGGCATGGCTAGCAGTCAACAATCTCTCACAAGCACGTACACAGCGCAAAAGTGGCCTCAAAGAGCCTTTTTATAGGGCAGCAGAGGAAACAATTTTACACCCTCGTGTGGCAAGACCCAGAATCTAATCTAACCACGACTGTAATCATTTACATACCTGACTGAAATAAAACTACATGCTGAGTTTTGCAGCAATCCAACATTTCTATGTGGGTGCTTTTATTTAGCTTTTGTCAATGAGTATATTTTTAAAACTGTTTTAATACACATATTCCCTTTGGGAATACTTCTCACCAAAACTTTCAAATTATACAATTAAAATGGTTTTTAAAAAGACTTCTCAAATTGTAATTTAAAAAAAAAAGTTATCTACAGTCCCACAAAATGTACCCCTAGGCCCCCAACCCCTGCATTCACTTTGGCTTTTAATGAATTGCTGGAAAGAAGCAGCTGCTCTTCTGAAACCTTGGAGACTGTTATAACAGAGCTTTCCTGCAAGAAATTAGCATTGCTGTTTGTACCTCATCCACCAGTCTGCAGCAGTCATAAAATGCCAAATGCCAGTTACTGTACAGTGGGGCAAAAAAGTATTTAGTCAGCCACTGATTGTGCAAGTTCTCCTACTTAGAAAGATGAGAGAGGTCTGTAATTTTCATCATAGCTACACTTCAACTATGAGAGACAAAATGAGAAAATAAATCCAGGAAATCATATTGTAGGATTTTTAAAGAATTGAATTCTAAATTATGGTGGAAAAAAGTATTTGGTCAATAACAAAAGTTCAACTCAATACTTTGTAACATAACCCTTCTTGGCAATGACAAAGATCAAACGTTTCCTGTAAGTCTTCACCAGGTTGGCACACACTGTAGCTGGTATTTTGGCCCATTCCTCCATGCAGATCTCCTCTAGAGAAGTGATGTTTTGGGGCAACACGGACTTTAAACACATTTTCTATGGGGTTGACATCTGGAGACTGGCTAGGCCACACCAGGACCTTGAAATGCTTTTTATGGAGCCACTCCTTTGTTGCCTGAGGGGTGTGTTTGAGATCATTGTCATGCTGGAAGCCCCAGCCACGTTCCATCTTCAATGCTCTCACTGATGGAAGGAGGTTTGGCTTAAAATCTCACGATACATGGCCCCGTTCATTCTTCCTTTAACACGGATCAGTCGTCCTGTCCCCTCTGCAGAAAAACAGCCCCAAAGCATGATGTTTCCACCCCCATGCTTCATAGCAGGTATGGTGTTCTTGGGATGCAACTCAGCATTCAAACACGACCAGTTGAGTTTTTACCAAAAAGTTCTATTTTGGTTTCATCTGACCACATGATATTCTCCCAATCCTCTTCTGGATCATCCATATGCTCTCTGGCTAACTTCAGACGGGCCTGGACATGTACTGGCTTAAGCAGGGGGGCATGCCTGGCACTGAAGGATCTGAGTCCCTCTCAGTGTGTTACTGATGGTAGCCTTTGTTACTTTGGTCCCAGCTCTCTGCAGGTCATTCATCAGGTCCCTCCGTGTAATTCTGGGAGTTTTGCTCACCGTTCTCATGATCATTTTGACCCCACTTGCGTGGGGCCCCAGATCGAGGGAGATTATCAATGATCTTGTACGTCTTCCATTTTCTTACAGTTGCTCCCACAGTTGATTGGTCTTTGGCAGCTCTTTGGTCTTGAGTTTGGAGTCTGACTGTTTGAGGCTGTGGACAGGTGTCTTTTATACAGATAATAAGGTCAAACAGGAGCCAGTAATACAGGTAACGAGTGGAGGACAGAAGAGCTTCCTAAAGAAGAAGTTACAGTTCTGTGAGAGCCAGAAATCTTGTTTGTTTGTGGGTGACCAAATACTTATTTTCCACCATAATTTACAATTAAGTTCTTTAAAAATCCTACAATGTGATTTCCTGGATTTTTTTTCTCATTTTGTCTCTCATAGTTGAAGTGTACCTATAATGAAAATTACAGACCTCTCTCATCTTTCTAAGTAAGAGAACTTACACAATCAGTGGCTGACTAAATACTTTTTTACCCCACTATATAAACTGAAAGGATTATATTGCTCTCCATCCTTATTCCTCCCTGAAGCATCCCATAATTGTGCATCTTGTACTCACTAAAGAATTTCTCAGGGTAACTTATGCTAGAGCACTCTGGAGGGCTCTTGAAAATAGTGATATATGCAACACTGGTCTCTCTAAGGAACAGTCTTTTGGAAAAACCATCAACCAAGCTTGCAGCACGACTGATAGAAGTGGGAGAGGTTGATCTTTTCCAGATCTTTCAGTTTTAAAAGAAAAAAGTTTCTTATGAAGATTAATATTTTTTACAGGAGAGCACAGGCAAATCTTGTCCACCCCTGGTCCACCCCAGGTCCCTTCCATACAGTCTATGAGCAACCTGTAGACAAAAATGGTTAATGCCAACCATTTCTACCAGACATTATCTTCCGTCCTGCACAGGCTAAGTGTTGTCCTGACCAGTAAAAGTCAGATATATTTTATTGGGAATTCTTAAGTGTGTCCTTTGGTAGCTTCAAGGCATTCTATATGTCCACTATCATGGAGTTAGTCAAGGCAATTGACCAGTTACCTTCATCTGTAGGATAGCCAAGGTAAAATCCATTTCTGTGTTACTAAATTGGCTTCCACATTAAACAACACACTCTCCCTTATTTTTCATCGGATAATCCTCAGTTAATAAAAACCCTCCTAAGACTCATAAACCATCCCTTCCACACTGTAAGCCACAAACAAATTGAGATGACCTTGCACTCTCCAATAAAAGCCTCTTACCCCCCCCCCCCCAGTTAACTAATGTAAACATAACTTAATTATTGTGACATTTTTCTGTCCCTTGATTACAACAACATCAGGATTACAAGTACAAGCCAACACAAAACAGCTTGCAGAACATCCTGCAGAATCTCCTTTAATTTGTTTGTAAATCATAAGACTGTAAAGCTGTCCTGCAAGAGTACAGCCTTATCTAATGTCCCTCTGCACAGGCACTAATACACAATCTGGATTACTGAAACCCTGTCATGCAACAGCTTTATCCATGCAACAACACATTCTACAAATCCAAATTCTGTTAAAACGTGCACGTGTCCTTCCAAAGCAAAATATTTGTTTCTCTAATTTCTCTAATTAGAAAGGTATTGTCAATTATTGAACACCCTAATACACAGTGTTAGTGTTGGCCATGTATTATATATACTGCTCAAAAAGTAAAGGGAACACTTAAACAACACAATATAACTCCAAGTGTTCCCTTTATTTTTTTTGAGCAGTATATTATTTCAGAAATGCTTTATATTATAGGCACATTAGTGATACACTACATGAAGCAAAGAGTGTAGTTAATTTAATTTCAGTTCACTTAAATAACGTTTACATAAAATAGCATACAACACACCATTGTAATGTATTAGTATAATATAACAGTACTGAATTAATAATGTAAAGTGTACTGGAGGCTTACTGGTGTCATCGGATGGTAATTGAGGGTCATAATAAGGCTGGAATAGTTTATTGAATACCCATGAGAAATCCACAAGCTTTACATCAGTGGAAGATGTCTCCTCAGATGCATTCCTGAAAAACAGAAATACATAACAGAGTTTGGTGCAAAAGTTTGGATACCCTTGCTAAAATATTACGTTTTGTTGAACTGTAAATGACAAATAGTTACACAACCTCTGTAGGTAAATATAGGTATATGTAATTATTAATTCATTCATTTTCTTATCCATTTAAACTAATTGCAAAAACAGTACACAGAGTAAACCCATGCAAACACAGCGCCAAACATAACGCTTTCCTTTTAAACCAAAAAGTTCTATTTTGGTCTCATCCGTCCACAAAACATTCTTCCAATAGCCTTCTGGCTCGTCCACGTGATCTTCAGCAAACTGCAGATGAGCAGCAATGTTCTTTTTGGAGATCAGTGGCTTTCTCCTTGCAACCCTGCCATGCACACCATTGTTGTTCAGTGTTCTTCTGACGGTGGACTCATGAACATTAACATTAGCCAATGTGAGAGAGGCCTTCAGTTGCTTAGAAGTTACCCTGGGGTCCTTTGTCACCTCTCCAACTATTATTGTTCTTGGAATGATCTTTGTTGGGCGACCACTCCTGGGGAGGGTAACAATGCTCTTGAATTTTCCTCCATTTGTACACAATCTGTCTGACTGTGGACTGGTGGAGTCCAAACTCTTTAAAGATGTTTTGTAATTTTTTGCAGCCTGGTGACCATCAACAACAATTTTTCTGAGGTCCTCAGAAATCTTGATACAATAATCATGATACACTTCCACAAACATGTGCTGTGAAGAGCAGACTTTGATAGATCCCTGTTCTTTAAATAAAACAGGGTGCCCACTCACACCTGATTGTCAATCCATTGTTTGAAAACACCTGACTAATTTCACCTTCAAGTTAACTGCTAATCCTAGAGGTTCACATACTTTTGCCACTCACTAATATGTAATATTGTATCATTTTTCTCAATAAATAAATGACCAAGTATAATATTTTTGTCTCATATTTATGCAGAAATATAGAAAATTCTAAATGGTTCACAAACTTTCAATCACCACTGTACCTATGTATCTTATAGGAAAAATTATTTTTATTTCTATTAATTACACTACTGCACAAGAGGCTTTCATGATTGTATTTACAGTATGTATTTCAGTGCCTGCTCAGAAATTTATGTTGATCATTTTTCTACTACAACTTTAACGATAATAAACTTCAGGCCTGTAACACATTCCAAAAACGTTGGGATGGGACAATTTAGATCTAGTACTGAGGTAAAACACTAAACAATGATGTGATTTCAAAAAGGTGATGTCAACAGTCGATTGTAATCATGATTTGGTACAAAAGCAGTATCCAAGTGACTCTGACGAGCAAAGGGAAAACTATTGAAATGAGAAACTTCATTTTATTTTCCTCAAAGAAAGAATGGAAGGGATTTGGATATTTCTTTATCTACAGTATATAATATCATTAAACTATTCAAGGAATCTGGAGGAATCTTTGGTTCTTGAAACTGGAGATCCATTTGTTATTGTTAAATTAATGATAGAATCTGTCATGTTAGGGGTTTTGCTTGCATGTTGTTAATAACAATATTACAATTATTTTTACTTATTTATGAGCAAAGCAAGATATCCATTTTTGCCCCCAGTCATCCTGATCAGGATTGCACGCTATGGTCCAGAAGACCAACAATTTACAGGGTTAAGGGAGAGGCACAACTCTGGAAAGGGCACCAGTCCATTACAGGGTTCCATAAATGTACCACCTGCCCTTCATGTAGCAAGCCTAACCTGGAATTTGAACCCAGGCCCTCAATAACTACCATTTCCAGCACCTAGTGTTTTTATATTTTGTGAAAGCTATTGAGAAAATGTGTTAAATTGTGTATATGTTTAAGCTTTTAAATTTTGTTTTTAAATGTAGATTAAAAAAAGAGGTTATTTATTGTATATTTCCATATAAGCTGTGAAAATTGAAAAGGTGACTTGATATAACATTGTGAGAACATTTTTGGAGGTTTTAAATTAAGCTATTTTAATTTAGTTTAGTATTTGGTAGGTGAGGTTGTTTATTGCATTTTGTTAGCAATAAGCTGTCTTCATATAGAAAAAGATTCCAGGTTGCATTCTATTAAACTGTGCACAAGTTTTCTGTGTTTTTAACAATATTAATTTCATTTCAGCTACTGTAATTCAACTGTAAAACTTTTTTTTTTCCTAATTATCTAATTGCATGTCTGTTATATAAAGGGCTCATATGTTGTAGTCCCAGTGCTCTACTAAGTGAAGTGAATTGTATTTTTCCTCTACTGAATTGGTTTAAACTAAATAATTTCTGCTTTCATATCTTACAATTAATTTAGGAATTAGTAATTAAAAAAGCTCTCCAGACAAAAAATAATCACCTTTTGTGTTTAAGAAGGTAGTAAATTCAGGCTCCTGCAGATGCCGTCAAAAGCAGATGTTAAGGATTGGCTAAAAGGAATGATTGCATTGTGATGTGCCAAAGACCATAGTGCGAAAGAAGTAGCAGTAGTAGTACAATTGTCAGGTGTATCAAAGCAAGCGGTCATACGGGTGTACCAGCAGGGGCAAAAATCCCAGTCTAGAGGAAATTCTCATCAGAATTATGGCTCATAGGCGAAGCTGACGGACAGGGAACGCCAGAGTGTTTCACGGTTTATGAATAAAAATTGCTTTGCTTCCAGGCAAGAACTGCTTCTACTCAATGCTGGTCCTTCACAACCAATTTCCGAAAGAACACGTTGTAGAGAACTGCAAACCATGAACGTATGGAGCAGAATGGTACACAAGAGGCCTTTGCTCACCTCTGCTCACAATTAGTGTTACAGTCCGCCAGTCAGATGAATCTTGTTTCTGCCTGTATGTGAATGATGATAGTTAATTGGACTGTGTTTAACTAGAGGAGGTTCTGTTGATGTTCTGGGGGTGTTTTAACATGCAGAAATGGATCCTTTGGTTGAGATGAGAGTAAGTTTGAACCACAATGCCTACATAGAGCTTCTGGACGATCAGGATTTGCATTTTACACATTATGTTACCGAAGAAAATAACAATCCTATTCCTGTATTCCAAGACTAAAATTCTCACAGTCACAGGGCTGCAAATGTGACTTTTTGGCATGATGAACATTCAGGAGCAATCACACATCTGGACTGGCCTGCAAAGTCGCCAGATGTGAATCCTCTTGAAAATCTGTGGAACTACCTGAAAAAGGGATGCCAGGGATGGTATCCACGAAATCTGTCCAAACTGCACAATTAATTGATGCGAGAGTGGCTGAACATTGATGTTGCCTACTAAAGAAACTACACCCAGAAATGCTATTACAATGCTTTTACATCAATGCTATTACATGTTATTAGGTACTTTTCAAGCACAGGTAAGTAATTTTTATCCATTGAGCTCAGATTAGAAAAATCTAAAATTAAACAGTACTAACAGTGCTTTTAATGCATGTGTTTTCTTTTCTTTTTTCTGGGGTGCGGGTAGTGGTGTGGTGGTGTAGAGTACCAGAAACTGTTGACTCCACTCCAGCATGTTGTTTCCCCTGATTCCACTGCTAAATTTTCACCTTGACAGATGGACTCAGGAAGTGATGACCAGAACAACTTATACTGAGTGAGCTTCTCCTTTATGTCCATCACCTGCAGAATGAAAACACATCCAGATATGTTAGCATGCATCACACACTTGTAGCTGATGGGGAGGTGGCATATGTATCAAGCTTTCAGCAGGAAATATCAACCAAGTTTAGGAACTACGTTCATGTATTTTTGTTTAACAGGCACTTCTACCTACTCAGGTTCTCAATAGATTTGGGTTACACATGGTAGAAACAACCTGGACTGGGAGAAAATCCATCCTACAGCATCAGCACTTTTTTTTACTTACCAATTTACACATAATGCCAGTTCATAACAAAAAATCTGCCTACTGAGGATTAAATCTTCTTTAAAAAGACTCTGGAGCTATGCAGCACCAACACAGAGCCATACTGCCCCTATCCAGCTGAGGAACACTGTAAATGTGTGCACTGTGACATAACAGAAAACATTATTACACATGACCTGGGAAGCCATCTCTCAGAACTACTGCATGCCTGCAGATGAACACATTTGAAGAAGAGCACTATATGTTATTTGCACTATACACTAATCTGTCATTCTTTCTGTCAACCCAATGAGAAAACCAGAAGAATTGATAAGCTTAGGGTCTGCGTACCCAATAATAAATCAAACATAATTTTGGATTTATTAATAGCTATGGTTTTGTTTTCAAGTTATGGGGGCAACTATCATTCAATGTGAATAAGTTCCCAATCCTGTTGGATGAAAATAAGCCTCTGCTGGTCTGCTGAAAAAAAGCATTGGTGCTACTGACACTCATATGAAAAAGCGCTTACAATTATTATGGAGTGTTTATCATTTTTCAGATTTTTAAGATGGCCAAGCAACTCAACCAAGATGGGTGTAAGCAAGGGCACATAAACAAGATTGAAACATGGTCACAGAATTTGAGGTTGGTAACCATTTACATTAAACGTTTCTCAGGTTTTATGTACTCGTCTGCAGTGTGCAGGCTTTTCTTGGATATTTCTCTGACAGTTTGGGTTCTGCGTTTTGGAGAATAATAATATTCATGTCCAGAAAATGTGCTTTGCAAAAACACACAGATACAGACATTTTTGCCCTGTCCTTGTTGATGTTGGCATGATCTAGTTTGCAAGCGGTACTTAGTGTGGTATTTACTGAAAGCCGTAATTACATAACAACATGGTTTGATCCTGAATAAATAAGTAAAAGCACTTAAAAACGGGCCACAAAAATATAAATAGATACATGTTAGGGAGACTGCAATCTGTTCTGCCTTTTTACTGAATAAAAATGCTAGTTTCATTCATGTGAAGCAGCTAAGTGCAAATATATCAATGAAATCAAATTAAGATTTCAGCTTGATTTCAATGTAAAATATTATTACTGTATCACAGTATCCTTTTATTTTTTTTGTATTTCTTTTAAAATTGTCATTGATTTGTCATGTTGCCAGGAGCACTGGACAAAGTGCTGAGTTATCACAGGGTAACACTCAATCACACACCTACCCACTCACACACACTCACCCTATTGGGATAATTGAGAGCAGTCAGTTCTACTGTCGTGGTTTTGGAAGAAACCCACATGAAAAAAGAGCAACCAAAGAAGGGATTGAATCAATTAGCCTGAAGCTGTATGGCACCAACACAGTCTGCTACACCAGTGTGTTGCCACATATTTCTATTTAATTAACAGACAAAAGAACATTACGTTTAGACCTATTTCTTGCCTGTCTGTTTGTGCCACTTTGTTATAAACTTAACATTTAAAAGTGAAAATTAAGTTACAACCATTTTTTATGAGTCAGCCAGAAGAATAGCTGACTTGATGCTCTGAGCTTTACAATAACATGTCAAAAAGTCCCAATCAGAAACATTTAGGGGGACATTTGTAATGAACTTTGTTTGTTTCATGTTGCTCTTCAGCATCACTGGCCATTTAACGACAGACACAAGGTTATATCAACATTCAAGGTTATATCGAAGCTATTCTCTTATATACACACTCAGATGCATGTCTTTGGACTGTCTGAGGAAACCGGAGTACCCAGAGTAAACCCATGTCCATGCAATGAGGTCATGCAGACTCCACACAGAAAGGACCCAGATTACGCCACCTGAGATCAAACGCAGGACCTTCTCACTATGAGGTGACAGTGCAACCCACTGAGCCACCATGCCACCCTTCTAATCAACTAAAGGCACAATTAACCAGATGTGCATGCAGTGAAATGCGGTCGCCTCATAACTCCAGCATTTCCAGTTTTATCCTGACCTCTGACTCCCCCTGTGTGGAGTTTGCACCTATTCCTCATGGCTGCGTGGGATTACTCCGGGTGTACCAGTTTCCTCCCATAGTCCAAAGACATGCTTTACGTTAAATGATTATGCTAAAATGGCCCTAGTGTGTGAGTGTGTGTATATGAGTGTTTGAGTGCATGTGCCCTGTGATGGATTGGCGCCCACTTAGGCACCGGCTCTCCTGCAACTCTAATAAGGATTAAGCAGTTAAGAAAGCGAATTAAGTGAAATTTGCTGACCATGTCCATCCCTTTATGACCACAGTGTAAACATCTTCTGATGGCTAGTACCAGCAGGATAATGTGCCATATCACAAAGATCACAAAAAATCTCAAACTGTTTTCTTGAACATGGCAATGAGTTCACAACGCTCAAATGGTCTCAGTCACCAGATCTCAATCCAATAGAGCATCTTTGGGCTGTGGTGGAAAGAGATATTCTCATCATGGATGTGCAGCCCACAAAAGTATAGGAAACTGAGTGATGCTGTCGTGTCAGTATGAATCAAAATCTCTGAGGAATGTTTCCATCACCTTGTTGAATCTATGCCACGAAGGATTAAAGCAGTTATGTGGGTCCAACCTGGTACTATAAAGGTGTAACTAATAAAGTTGTACCATTTGCACTGAAAGTATGTCTTTCATCTTGTTGTGTTTCTGTATACACACAGTGATTTAACTCGGAAACAGTGCCACTGTCAGAGAGTTTTATGCAATACTACTTGAGTCTTTATCTACCTATTGTTCTCTAACCATACGAACACTTCAGTTCACTGTCTGTTCAAGAGATTACTGTGAGTCCAGCAACATTCCAGTTAATATTTGTTAATAAACATCCGTTCCTACATTTCAGGCCTGCAACACATTCCAAAAACAGTTGGGATGGGGACAATTTAGAGCTAGTAATAAGGTTAAAAAAAAAATACAAAAAATTAAACACTGATGTGATTTCAAACAGGTAATGTTAACAGGTGATTATAAACATGACATGGTACAAAAGCTGTAAGGATGGGCAGAGGATCTCCAGTTCATCAGCAAATATGTAATAAAATTATTGAAATGTTTAAAGACAATGTTAATCCAAGAAAGAATTGACATATTTATCTTTTAGTGCATAATATCCTTAAACAATCCACTGGCTCTGGAGGAATTTCACTGCTTAAAGTACAAGGGCACAACCTCAAGCTGATATAACCACATGGGCAAGGGAGTACTTTATCAAACCTTTATGAAGTAGTACAATACAGAGTTACAGTCACAAATGCCACTAAAAATGACTTTAGAACAACATAAACTGCCTTCAAGATGGTGTCTTTTAAAGACACGTCTGAGCATTTTTCAACAAGACAAAACCAGCCAAATCAGAAAATGTTAGGACTAAAATATGTAAATGCCTTCCAGTCTTTCTTTGAGGAACATTGTTTTTAAACATTTCAATAACATTTAAATTTTCTTACACATTTGTTGATAAACAGGAGATCCTCTGCCCATCTTTACTCCTCAAAGACACAGCCTTTCGTGAATACCGCTTTTTTACCAAATCATGATTTTGATCACCTGTTGACATCACCTGTTTGAAGTCACATTATTATTTAGTTTTTTACCTCACTACTAGAACTAAATTATCCCTGTCCCAACTTTTTTGGAATGTGTTGCAGGCCTGAAATCCAGGAATAATAATAATAATAATAATAAGTTGAACTTACAGTGGGGTTACAGTATTTGGTCAGTCACTGACTGTGCAAGTTCTCCTACTTAGAAAGATGAGAGAGGTCTGTAATTTCTCATTATAGCTACACTTCAACTATGAGAGACAACATGTGAAAAAAAAATCCACATTGTAGGATTTTTAAAGAATTTAATTGTAAATTATGGTGGAAAATAAGTTTTTGGTCAATAACAAAAGTTCAACTCAATACTTTGTAACATAACCTTTGTTGGCAATGACAGAGGTCAAACGTTTCCTGTAAGTCTTCATCAGGTTGGCACACACTGTAGCTGGTATTTTGGCCCATTCCTCCATGCAGATCTCCTCTAGAGCAGTGATGTTTTGGGGCAACACGGACTTTCAACTCCCTCCACAAATTTTCTATGGGGCTGAGGTCTGGAGACTGGCTAGGCCACTCCAGGACCTTGAAATGCTTTTTACGGAGCCACTCCTTCGTTGCCCGAGTGGTGTGTTTGGGATCATTGTCATGCTGGAAGACCCAGCCACGTTCCATCTTCAATGCTCTCACTGATGGAAGGAGGTTTTGGCTTCTCACTGATGGAAGGAGGTTTTGGCTTAAAATCTCATGATACATGGCCCCGTTCATTCTTCCCTTAACACGGATCAGTCGTCCTGTCCCCTCTGCAGAAAAACAGCCCCATGCTTCACAGTAGGTATGGTGTTCTTCTTTCTCCAAACACAATGACTTGAGTTTTTACCAAAAAGTTCTATTTTGGTTTCATCTGACTACATGATATTCTCCCAAACCTCTTCTGGATCATCCATATGCTCTCTGGCAAACTTCAGATGTGCCAGGACATGTTCTGGCTTAAGCAGGGGGACACGCCTGGCACTGCAGGATCTGAGTCCCTCTCTGCGTAGTGTGTTACTGATGGTAGCCTTTGTTACTTTGGTCCCAGCTCTCTGCAGGTCATTCATCAGGTATCTCCGTGTAGATCTAGATGATTTACAATTAAATACTTAAAAAATTCTACAATGTGATTTCCTGGATTTTTTTTCTCATTGTGTCTCTCATAGTTGAAGTGTACCTATGATGAAAATTACAGACCTCTCTCATCTTGCACAATCAGTGGCAGACTAAATAATTTTTTGTCCCACTGTATATAGTGCCTTTAACCAGGCTGGACTCTGTACAGATTACTAGGACAAACTAACAAAATGTAAAGAACGATTAGGCAGAAGTAGTTGAAGAAGATGTATTAAAGTGTTGCGAGAAGAAATTTTAAGAGAGCTTTAAAGCTAAAAAGAGAAGAGGTAGAAGGCAAAGAATTCCACAGCGCTGGGTCAGCAACACTGAGAGATCTGCCACCTGTAGTGGACAGCCTAAATCTGGGGACCAAGAGCAGATTAGCATCTAAGGACCTCAGTCTGCAGGACGGGGTATAATGTGAGCAGATTAGTCAGGTAAGCTGGGCCAAGACCATGGAGTGCTTTAAAACTGAGAACTAAAATTTGAATGGTGATTTTTTTTTTTATTAATGTTTATTAAGAGGTGAAATGAAGTTGACCAGAAAAAAACTTAAATATCTTGGGTTCATACTGTCTGCAATTAAATAAAAGTCAAAGGAAATTAAGGAATGCTGCATACATTTTCTATTTACATTTTTCATACCGTCCAAACTTTTTCTGATTTGGGATTGTATTTGTCAATTGGAATTAATTAAAATGTCACTAATAACACAATGGTGCTGCACTATTGATATGACCTACAGTATTTGCACAATACAGCCGAATACAATATGCAGTTTATTACAAACAGTTTTACACTGGCTTGTTCGTTAGTGTGTGTTAAGAACTGCACCAGCTGACTCAATCCTAAATGTCTTTTTATCAGACACAGAGTGCACTAGGTAGTGTAGGCACGTAGAGAGCAGGACATCGTTTGAGGTAGAGCCTTAACTCCAGATTTTTTCAACAACAGTGTTTAAGAAAATGGGAAATACTAATATTATATTACCATGGTAGTAATAAAGTTACAAGAATAATATCTCTGCAGTATACAGAACTTTATATTACATAGTTCAAAAACATTATCCACACTAAATTTGTGAATTAAATACTGGACATGTTCAGACCGATGACCACAGGAAAAAAAACTGCAAAAAATTACTTTCATGGCACTGTACAAAATATGAAATGATCAGTTATTGATTAATTAAGTTACCAGTTTTTGCAGGTTGGTTCCAGAGGAGTCAGTTTCAGTAAATCGAGCATCGAGATCTTCTGTGATATCTCGGGAAAACCTGCTCTTTTCCAAAAGTTTGGGCTGACCACAATCCTGAAAAACCTGTGATTAACCAAAGGAAAATGTAAAAAATTTTATATTATAAATAAGGTAAAGCAGAACTCATTGTGACCTTTGTGACGTGTGTCAATTACTAGAATCAATTATCAAACACTCGATGTTAAAACTACCCTAGTTTGACTACAGCACAACTTATCATTGTTATCAGCTATAACTTTACACAAATAAAGAATGATTTAAGTTATTATTAATAACATCCAGATGAATAGATACTGTATCTAGCTTGCTACAGAAGCAGTATAAATTCACTTTTGTACATGCTGAGTAGGAGGTGTTAGGAACATGTGATTGGAGTCATGGTGGGATATACGGTGGTGCTTGAAAGCTTATGAGTGTTCAATATTTCTGCATACATATGGCCTAAAATAACAACAGATTTTCACAGAAGTCCTAAAAGTAGATACAGAGAACCCAATTCAACAAATGAGGCAAAAATATTATACTTGGTCATATACTCACTGACAAAAAAAAAATAAAATCTCACCAAAAATGAGTTGTTGGGATTGTAATTACAATAGTATAGCAAAAGTACTTTATAGGGGAAAACTGTACATTTGAAAGGAGGATCTAGTTACTCTGCTAGGCCGCCTCTAGCCTGGATACAAGATGACATACGTTTTGGCATTGGAGGCAAACAGGTTCCATAGGGTATCAGGTTCTATATGGCCATCCAGAGTCTGTTCACTGTGTGGGCATGCCCTCACAGAAACACTGCTCCCAACACCTCCTAAGAGCTAGGCCAGAATAGCCTAGATGGTGGGCAGTTCATCAAAACAACCATTCTGCTTCTCTCATTCCAATGATGCACCCCCTCGATCAACTGGGAAAATGTATTTGAGTGCATTGTAGAGGCTTGTCTAGCAGTCGCTGATCTCTCACCAAGATGTATACTACCTAAAAGTAGGCTCTGAGAGCATTTTTATAGGGCAGCAGGGGAAGAACTTTTACATCCTCTTGTGGCAAGATCCAGTGTCTAATCCAGTGTTTCTCAATCCTGGTCCTGGCGCCCCACGGCTCTGCACAATTTAGCAATTCTCCTGTTTAAGCACACCCACTTTAACTCAGTAACGGGTTAGTTAATAAGCTGAGTAGTTGGATCAGGTGTGTTGGGAGCAGGAAAACACTGAAACATGCAGAGAGGTGGGGCGCCAGGACCAGTATTGAGAAACACTGGTCTAGTCAGACCACACCTGTAATCCTTTACATATTCTGCCTGAGACATGACTAGTGAGACTCAACCACAGTCAGACAGACTCATTGTTAATCAGTCAACCAACAAAGATAGCTCCAAGAGCATGGCATGTAATCTTCCACAAGGTCACAAAAACCCACAATCACTTCTAAGAAACTAAAGCCCTCTCTCACACTGACTAATGTTGATGTTTATGAGCTTAACATCAGGAGAACACCAAATAACAAAGGTGTGTATGGTAGGGTTGAAAGCTATTGCCCTCCAAAAAGAACACTTCTGCCCATCATATGGCACATCAAGAACCCAGAAGAAATGTTTGAAAAAACATTTTGTGGACAGATTAAATCAAAATAGAGCGCTTTGGTTTAAATAAGAAATATTAGGTCTAGAGAAAGAAAACACTGTGTTCCCATCAAAAAACCATATCATATCTGTGAAACATGGTGGTTGTATCATGGTTTGTGCCTGGAAGGGCCAGGAAGGCTTGCTATCAATTCTGGAACAATATATTCTGAATTATAGCAGCAAACTGTAAATAAAAATTTGAGGACAATTGTCTCAATACATACGTCATTCTACCAAAAAGGTTAAAGAAGACCAAAGTTTTGGAATGGACAAGTCAAGGTCCAGTCCTTAGCCCAATAAAAATGCCATGATAGGCATGTTCATGTGAAGAAACCCACCAACATCTCAGAGCTGTAGATGTTCTGTAGACGTTCTTTATGGAGATTTGTAATGTTTGATCATTTTCCTCCATAAATAAATCAACAAGTATAATATTTCTCTCTCATTTGTGTAATTGGGTTCTCTCTATCTACTTTTAATACTTTGGTGAAAATCAGTGGCCGTATTCATAAAGATTCTGAGAATTCTCTCTGAGCTCATGACTCATGACAGGAGTTTTAGCTTAAAACTGATTCAGATGCAATCTCAGATCAACTCTGAGCAAGGAAAGACCAAAACCTTTATCTTAGGGAGGAGGCAGGGCTGACCTGGTTTCTAGGTATGACGTATTCATTTGAATACTATCACTGGTAGGGCTTAAATAACTGATTGTTACTCAGTGTTTGGAGAACCTTTCTTCTAAGTCTCTAAAAGTCCTTCTCCCTACTCCTAACAGTTTGTCACCTTAGTAGCATTTTTAGTGAGTAAGATGCTTTATGAGTAACTTTTATCTTTACTAGGATCTACTCCTAACTTTAAGAGGTAAACAGTCACAATTTGTCCAAAGAGTTTTCTTAGAGTTTCATCACTAAGAATTATTCTTAGCACTAAGAATCTTTATGAATATGGCCCCTGATGTTTTAGATTGCATTTATGCAGAACATAGAAAAACCTAAAGGGTTCACAAACATTCAAACTCTACTGCACAATTAAGTCTAAAGAGCCACTCTTGGCACAGGGGCCAATATTCTACCCCTTCTACCCTTTTAAAGGTGCATACTTTTAAAGTGTCAAAAGACCATATGCCCTTTATAAAAAATTAACATGTAAAATACAACAATTCTTAAAGAAAAAGGTTAGTAACGTACTTGATAGGAAAGCTCCATGGTTTTATCTTGCATATTCATGATGGCATCTGAAATTTTAACATCAATTGGCTCCATGACAGATTCAATGTTAAACGGTCCTTCGAGTCCAGACTTAATCAGCAACAGCATACGATCTGTAACACACACACACACACAAACAAATTGCTGTGTACTGTTCCTGTTTTTGGGGTGGGGGTGGGGGATATTCCTTGTGGGAATATTTAGCTTTTTTTTTTTTTTTTGGTTGTTGTTTTTAGTTTTTACCAACCTTCTTTTGAAAAACCAAAGGAAGCAAAATATTTGATTTGGGTAAATAAAGTTAGGATCAGTTGTAGGTGTAGTATTCATTGGGTAAGGTATTAATATGTCAGTGGAAAGTTCCCACGATGATAGAAAGAAACCTCCTACCTTGTTTATGCACATGCATTCAGCAACATGTGAATGACCGTATGAATGAAAGATCTGCAGGAATTGTGTGATGCAGTCATGTCAACATGGAACAGAATCCCTTTTCTCTCAAAGTATTGTTTCCAACATCGTGTGGAATTGGTATCATGAAGAATTTAGGCTGTTTGAGAGCAGAGGGAGGCCCAACCCAATATTATTATAATGTTTCTAACAAAGTGCTAAGTGTAATGTACACTGAATACACACATAAAATGTGTCCATATGGGCCAATAAAAAATAAAAGAACACACTTTCAGGCACGTTAGAAAACATATTATAATAATGCTAGGTTTGTTACCTACAGAGAACTCTGTTTTAACCCACACAATGATCTTGCTCATTTGCTTCATCCACTTATTTTCAGAGTGCAGAGGTGAATGAGGACGACTGGTGGTTTTGACTCATCCAGAGGTTTACTTCCATTGCTCTTGTACCAGTTTTATTTTTGCAACACTACATCCACCCAAGCTGCCCATAAAGCCACAAAAATGTCTGAGGAAATCCTTTTCTTCCTTTAAACGTGCATTTTGCACATACTTTGGGATTACGTTAACGCCACCAAACCAGCCATGCGTCATGTGGATAGCCTTGTCATGGGCCTTAAAATATTTCAGCAAGAGCAAACAAACTTTGCACCACATTTCCTACCCAAACATGTCCCACAAATGGATATTTCATAAAACATGGATTTTAAATAAGATTCCAGTCTGACTGAAATCTTCAACTCCAAATCATAGATAAAATAGAATACCAAAAAAAAAGTGTCATAAAGAAAGACCAATAAGAAGTGGAGAGAAAACATTTACATAAAGCAAACAAACAATAGACAATACAGTAGCGCATTGAGAATAAATACAGTGTTTGTATACATGGAACTGGATTTTAAGAAAATGAACATAGAGTTGACAAAGGGAAACACATACAGAAAAGTATACTTAAGCAATTAGTATGAGGACATTAAGTAGACAAAAAGAAGAAGAACTAATTAAAGCCTACATAAAAAAACCTGTATCACTTTTAGGAAACATTTATGCAGAAATATAAAACTTTCTAAATGGTTCACAAACTGTCAAGCATCAGGAGGAATGGGACATCAAGTGCAAATGCAAAAATGACACAATCATAAAAAATGACATATAGCAAAATTTAGTTTTTTGGAGAATAAGCAACATTTAAGACAATATACAAACTAATATTAATAATATTCAATACAGTGATTTGAATACAGTGGTAAGTTTTTGAACACTTGAGAATGTTTTATATTTCTGCATACATTCTGTAACCATTCTTTGGTAGAACGACTTGTGTGCTTAGGGTCGTTGTCTTGCTGCATGACCCACCTTCTCTTGAGATTCAGTTCATGGTTCATCAGTTCAGATGTCCTGACATGTCTCTGATATCATTCAGAATTCATTGTTCCATCAATGATGGCAAGCCGTCCTGGGCCAGATGCAGCAAAACAGGCCCAAACCATGATACTACCACCACCATGTTTCACAGATGGGATAAGGTTCTTATGCTGGAATGCAGTGTTTTCCTTTCTCCAAACATAACGCTTTTCTTTTAAACCAAAAAGTTCTATTTTGGTCTCATCCGTCCACAAACATTCTTCCAATAGCCTTCTGACTCATCCACGTGATCTTTAGCAAACTGCAGCTCTTTGGGATATCTGTTGGTCGACCACTCCTGGGGAGGGTAACAATGGTCTACAATTTCCTCCATTTGCACACAATCTGTCTGACTGTGGATTGGTGAAGTCCAAACTCTTTAGAGATGGTTTTGTAACCTTCTCCAGCCTGATGAGCATCAACAACACTTTTTATGAGACCCTCAGAAATCTCCTTCGTTCGTGCCATGATACACTTCCACAAACATGTGTTGTGAAGAGCAGACTTTGATAGATCCCTGTTCTTTAAATAAAACAGGGTGCCCACTCACACCTGATTGTCATCCCTTTGATTAAAAACACCTGACTCTAATTTCACCTTCAAATGAACTGCTAATCCTAGAGGTTCACATACTTTTGCCACTCATTAATATGTAACATTGGATCATTTTCCTCAATAAATAAATTACCAAGTATAATATTTCTGTCTCATTTATTTAACTGGGTTCTTTTTATCTAGGACTTGTTTGACAATCTGATGATATTTTAGGTCATATTTATGCAGAAATATAGAAAATTCTAAAGGGTTCACAAACTTTCAAGCACCTCTGTAGGTTCCCAGTCATCCAGGTCATGGTAGACTTGAGTGTTGAGTTGAAGGCAACTGGATTTCTACTTGGTTCTTGAAGAAAGTTTCACCTCTCATCCGAAAGGCTCCTTCAGTTTTGGTGTTTTTCCCTGCACACAGTGTTAATCCTCTTCTAGTATTTCATCAGAGTCTGTTTCTAACCACAGCATGTTACAAGCTTGAGGTTTTAGTCAGTATACGAGTCTCATGCCAGCAGTGCCAATGAAGTGCTTATAATCCTAACAAAAACTTCCAGCAAAAACTGTTGGTATACATAATGTGCATACATGTACAGGTTTGTATGAAGGGCATCAACAGCAAATCTGAAAGTTCTTAGCTTGCTTGTCCCTTAGCTGCTTCTCCAACCCTGTATTCACATTTATTTAACCTATTAAATAAAATAAATAAAGACCATGGAGATTTTTAAACTTTCAAACAGTGTGCTTTTAAACAGTGTGTTGCATAATGGTTTCTGTGGTCTATAAAAGTGGTAAAATGATGGTGGACTGAAGACACAATCATAATGGAATGTTGATGGTCTTTATTTGTAAATAGGGTGCATGGCTTGAAGCATGGCCATGTGGCCAATATAGAATAGAATGTGTGGTTTGAGACACAGGATGATGCTAAGCCTTTGTGATGGAGTTTATAAGCACTATATATTATTGTATGGTTGTGGACATAGAGGTGTAATGACACAGTACATGTGGCTCTGGAACATGTTCACAGTGGCCCAATGGTCATAAGATGTTTTTGATGTTGTTTAATTGGCCTATACACAAAGGAGCCAGAACATTATGATCATCTGGTCCACAAAGATGTTCTGGTAGATGGCACATAAACTGATGTCCTCATGAATGTCTCAACCCAAGGTTTTCCAGCAGATCTTTGTCTATAGCTTCACACATCATTCACTTGATTGTCTTCATCCCACGATGCATTCTGGTACCTTCACTTCCCCAAGTAAATGGTGAATATATATCCAGCTGTCTATGTTATGTAAAAGGAAATGTTTCTCATAGGATCAGGTGACTTTCTGTTATTTCTCCAAAGTCCATTTGTGTTCCCAACACCCTGTCCCAGTTCATGATTTGTCCCTCCTCAGATCGACCACTCTCTCTAGGTACTCTCAGTGGAACATGGCAACAGTGGACTATGACGAGACATTTATGACTGATGCCATATAGAAAATATAGTGGATAGTTTGGGACATGTCCACAGTGCATTACTGATTCTATATACAGTGGTGCTTGAACGTTTGTGAACCTTTTAGGATATTCTATATTTCTGCATAAACATGACCTAAAACATCATCAGATTTTAACACAAGTCTTAAAAGTAGATGAAGCAAACCAATTAAACAAATGAGACAAAGATATTTATTTGGCCATTTCTTTATTGAGGAAAAATTTCCAATTTTACAAATTGGCAAACGTATGGGAACTTCTAAGATTAGCAGATCATTTTAAAGTCAAATTGGAATCAGGTGTTATCAGTCCTTACGATGATCATCAGGTGTGAGTGTATTGAAAGCAATGGTATCTATCAAATTCTGACCTTCATAACACTTGTTTGTGGAAGTGTATCATGGCACGACCAAAGGATTTCTGAAAAACTAAGCTGGTGATGTCCATCAGGGTGGAAAGGTTACAAAATCATCTCTAAAGAGTTTGTGCTCCATCATTCCACAGTCCACAGGTTACAAAGAAACAAAGCATAACTAAAGTAAATGTCTCTCGCGCATGGCTAATGTCGGTTAAACTTCATGGGTTCACCATCAGAAGAATACAGAACAATAATGGTGTACATGAAAGTCGCTGCTCTCCAAAAAGAACAATGCTGGCTGTTTAAAGTTTGCTAAAGATCACATGGACAATTAAGCAGGGATTTTGGAAAAAACATTTTGTCGATGGATGAGACCAAAACAGAACTTTTTGGTTTAAATGAGAACTGTTATGTCGGTAGAAAAGAAAAGACTGCTTTACAGCAATAAAAACCTAATCCTATCTGTGAAACATGGTGGTGGTAGTATCATGGATTGGGCCTGTTTTGCTGCATCTGGACAAGGACATCTGCCTGTGAACTGACCTGAAGTGAGTAGTTCATGTGAGGAAACCCACCAACATCCCAAAGTTGAAGCTGTTCTGTATGGAGGAATGGGCTAAAATGCCTAAAGGTGATGTGTCACGCCTTGCGGCTCTACTACTCCAGTCACTCAATCTACCTCTAATGACGTTACACACTCCAACCCCCACAACAGACCGGTGGCCACATGACGTCACAGGTACATTCTCAGCATTTCTGCAGCATGGACACAAACTGAATTCCTTCATGCATGCCGAGCATTTCCTTTTCTCTGTGTGGATTTATGGTTACGACCCTTTGCCTGGACTTACGGATTACGGTTTGTGCCTTTCGTTTATGGATTTGTTCGTTTGTGGGACTGATATCACGGTATGACTCTCGACTGCTACACTACACTCCGATCGCACTGATACTATTGCTGTGGTTCATGCTAGCATTATCTGCACGTCTTTTTCCTAGATTTGCTTCAAAAAATCGGCAGTACGGCATTTACCTCTGCAAGCGTTTGGTTTGTTTCGGCTTTGTTACCGAATACTTCACCAAATGTAGACAGCAGAGGTAAAGGATCTGTTGGCCACCATAAGTAAGTAAGTAGCCAAGCTTCCACTCTTAACCAGCATCGCATCTCTTTTACTCTTTTTCTCAGTATGTGGAAGCTCTCAAAGCCCAACGAGAGGGCTTGCAGGTTCAACTCAGCCAGATTATTGAAGGCATGAAGGAAATAGCCGCTCAGCACCCTTTCATTTCCTCGCCAGCCAGGGAAACCCAACCACTGTCACTACTGGCACCCCTGCCCGAGATCACCAATTCCTTTCTGGTAAGCAAACCATACAAATTTGATGGTTCCCCTGATCTCTGCCAGGGTTTTCTACTTCAGTGCTCTATGTACTTTAATTCTCCCACCAGTACTGACTTGGCTAAAATGTCATTTGTGATTTCTCGCCTTACAGGCAAAGCACTGGAATGGTCCACCTCTATTTGGCCCAAGGTACAGCTGGGGCCCTACGCTAAGTTTCTGGAGGACTTTTGGTTTATTTTTGATCACCCCAATGAGGGCAGATCCCAGGGGGAACTTCTGATGAAGCTCCGACAAGGAAACTTTTCATATGTTGGCAGCCAGCAGTGGATGGAATGAGCCAGCCTTGCTTGTGGCTTTCTGAAATGGACATCTCGCTGAGATTCTTACAGAACTGGCATGTAGGGAGAAGACCTTTTCATTGGAGGCTTGTATTAACATGGCCATCAGGGTGGACCAACTTCGGCTCAATCACTGGTCAACCACATACAGGACGTTCCACTCCACCACGAGGTAGGGAGGGAGACTTCGGAACCTATGCGAAGTGACACCACCCAACTATCCCCATGAATAATGACAACGCAGATTCCTGGAGGGTCTCTGCTTGTACTGCAGCTTATCTGATTACCACTTGAGGGAATGCCCTGAATGCCCTGCACCCCACACCTCCAAATCCAACAGCTCCCGGGTGAGTACTACTTTAGTTGGGCTGGTGGATAAGGCCATACGCCTTCCGGTTACCATTCATGGCACTAATGGCAATTTTATGTTCAACTCTAAAGCTGAGGGGAACTTTGTGGACATTGAAATTGGGCATCTGCTGGAAATCCCTGTTACACACCTCTCCATGGAACTCTGCCTTTCAGCTGTTGGTGGAGATCCAGTTGGTATGGTCCTAGTATCAGCCATTACCAACCCCCTCAGCATATCGACTAGTGCCTTACACGGGGAGTGGACTCCATTCTTCATTATTGAGTCCCCAGCCAATCATTTGATCCTGGGACTCCCATGGCTTTGTAAGCACAATCCCACCATTTTCTGGCAGACTAAGGAGATTACCCGCTTGTCACCCCACTGCCTTGAACACTGCCTCCTTTACCCCAACCTGACCATCTCCACCACTAACTTTGAATCTCCCACCAGTGATGAGGCATCCCTGATCCCTGTGGAAAATAATGACCTAGAGGAGGTGTTCAGCCAGAAAAAAGCCTCCACCCTACCAACTCATCGCAGTTATGACTGTGCCATTGAGCTTAAGGAGGCAGCCACCCTGCCAAGGTCAAAGGTTTACCCACTCACCCAAGAGGAGGAGAGAGCTATGAAGGAGTACATTCAGGAGGCCCTGGCACTGGGATTTATCTGTCCGTCCACTTCTGCTACGGCCTCTGGCTTTTTTTTTTGTTTTTTTGTTAAGAAAAACGATGGGGGCCTGAGACCTTGCATTGACTATAAGGGTCTCAACCAAGTAACTCGTGCATACCCATTTCCCCTTCCACTGGTCCCGGTGGCACTGGAGAAACTCAGGGGTGCTACCTATTTTACCAATTTAGACTTATGCAGCACTTACAATCTGGTGAGGATTCGGCCCGTGGATGAATGGAAAACAGCGTATATGGATTTGTTCACCTGTGAGACTGATAACACGTGACGACTCTGGACTGCTACATGACACTCTGATCGCGCTAATTCTCTTGCTGTGGTTCATGCTAGCATTATCTGCATGTCTGGTTCCTGGATTTGCTTCAATAAATCGGCGGTACACCATTTACCTCTCCAAGCGTCTGGTTTGTTTCGCCTTCGTTACACAATGTGCATGACTGATCGACAGTAAGTTACCAGAAACGTTTCATCGAAGTTATTGCTGTATCTAATAACGTAATTGGTGAATGCATAATACTGAATAATTTTCATCAATAAATAAATGACAGAGTATAATATTTTTGTCTCGTTTGTTTAAAAGGGTTATTCACCATCTACTTCTAGGACTTGGATGATGGTTTGGGTCATATTTATGCAGAAATTTCTAAAGGGCTTAAGCACCACTATGAAACACCACTCTATGTGGACTATATAGTGAACAGCATGTGTTGTTTATGAAACATCTGTATTGTGGGACTGTGGTAGCCTAGCGGTTAAGGTACAGGACTATGATCCAGAAGGTCCAGGGTTCAAATCCCACCTCTGTCAAGCTGCCACTGTTGGGTCCTTGAGCAAGGCCCTTAACCCACAATTGCTTGGATTGTAAGACTGTATCAATTGTAAGTCGCTCTGGATAAGGGCGTCTGCTAAATGCTGTAAATGTAAATGTAAATGCGTTGTACTACTGGTTATACCTCTATGTATGTGACCGTTAAAGTTAATAGGGTGTGCTGTGTAGGGCACATCCACAGTAGACCCTGGATGACAAGACAGTTATATACATTAATGAAAGAGGTGTGTGGTATGTTTTATATATATATAGCATTTAGTCAGCCACTGATTGTGCAAGTTCTCCTACTTAGAAAGATGAGAGAGGTCTGTCAAAATGAGGGAAAAAAAGAGAAAAAAATCCAGGGAATCACATTGTAGGATTTTTTATTAATTTAATTGTAAATTATGGTGGAAAATAAGTCTTTGGTCAATAACAAAAGTTCAACTCAATACTTTGTAACATAACCTTTGTTGGCAATGACAGAGGTCAAACGTTTCCTGTAAGTCTTCACCAGGTTTGCACACACTGTAGCTGGTATTTTGGCCCATTCCTTCATGCAGATCTCCTCTAGAGCAGTGGTGTTTTGGGGCTGTCGCTGGGCAACACGGACTTTAAACTCAAACCACTTTCTCTCTCCACAAATTTTCTATGGGGTTGAGGTCTGGAGACCAGGCCGAGGCCACTGCAGGACCTTGAAATGCTTTTTATGGGACCACTCCTTCATTGGCCTGAGCGGTTGTGTTGGGATCATTGTCATGCTGGAAGACCCAGCCACGTTCCATCTTAATGCTCACACTGTGGAAGGAGGTTCTTGCTTTAAAATCTCAGATACATGGCCCTGTTCATTCTTCCCTTAACACGGAATCAGTCGTCCTGTCCCCTTTGACTGATGTTTCCACCCCCATGCTTACAGTAAGCGTATGGTTGTTCTTGGGATGAAACTCAGCATTTCTTCTCCTCCAAACACGAACGGAGTTGATTTTGTCCCAAAAAAGTTCTATTTTATTCATTTGACCACTGAGATTCTCCCAATCCTATCTGGATCATCCATTTGCTCTCTGGCAAACTTCAGACGGGCCCTGGGGACATGTACTGGTTTAAGCAGGGGGCACTTCCTGGCACTGCAGGATCTGAGTCCCTTCCGGCGTTAGTGTGTTACTGATGGTAGCCTTTTACTTTGGTCCAGCTCTCTGCAGGCATTCCATAAGTACCTCTGTGTAGTTCTGGATTTTTGCTCAGTTTCATGATCATTTTGACCACATGGGATGAGATCTTGCGTGGGATCAAACAGATCAAGGAGATTATCAATGGACTTGATTTTCCATTTTCTTACAATGCTACCACAGTGATTTATTCACACCAACCTGCGTGCTATTGTAGATTCACTCTTCCCAGGACTGGTCAGGTCTGCAATTTTCTTCTTGGGTGTCCTTCGACAACTCTTTGGTCTTGGCCATGGTTGAGTTTGGAGTCTGAGGTTGAGGCTGTTGGCAGGTGTGTTTTATACAGACACGAGGGTCAAACAGGAGCCATTAATACAGGTAACGAGTGGAGGACAGAAGAACTTTGAAGGAAGTTACAGGTCTGTGAGAGGCCAGGAAATCTTGCTGTTTGGGGTGACCAAATCTTATTTTCCACCATGATTCACAATAAATCTTTAAAAATCCAAAAATGTTTCTCTTTGTCTCTCATAGTTGAGTGTACATATGATGAACATTTTTGTTGTTGACAGACCTATCAGATTTTATATATGGTGTGGCCTATATGTAATATATATATATATATATAAGATATATATATATAGATATATATATATATAGATATAATAATATAGATAGATAGATTTAGATAGATAGATAGATTATAGATTGATAAGATATAGGCACACACACCACACACAACACACACACAAAACACACACACACACACACACACACACACACACACACGTATATTTGCAATGTAAATATATATGGTTAATCATGGGCTCATGTAAAACTGTAAATATTTGGTACCTATGTATATGTTCCAGTCGCTGTCTATGTCGATTTGCCTCCGTAAACAGCAATGCATGCCGTTCATGCAGAAATCTTTACATGGTTTTATTGTTACCAGTCCTTCACAGTACGCACAGTAAAGCATGTTTGTAGCTTTGTCAATACACTCTTCACTCATGAAAACCTGTAGAAGGGAAACAGACAGGAAATACAACACAGTTATCATATTAATAATTAATAGAAAAATCATATTTAATAGATTTGTTCTGTGTTTTTATTATAGACTGTGTAAACACAGATTCTCATGCTAACCTACAGATAAGAGAAAGACAGGAACTTATATATCATATCAGGAAAATATATTAACATATAGACCAAATCATTTGCAGAACAGAAAAAAACTGAAGCACAAATAGCTAAGCTTTTATTGAATAATATCAGAGAAGTAAGTCAATGTTTTTAAGTAGGTGATCACCAACATCAGACCCCAATATTAGTTATCTGTAAATGTTAATACCCAGAAAAACTAAACTATCTAGGTAATGTTACCTTGAATACGGACTGTTGCTATACACACAACCACATAGGCAAATCAAGCTGATATGAAACAACTTTTTGGTCAAATTAGTAATGTTTTGGCAAAAAAAAAAAAAAAAAACCTAACCTTAGATGCTGTGTTAGCAACATCTTGTCCAAACTTGAGTCCCTGGACAAACGTTCGAGCAATGGCAAATGCCCTTGTCACTTGAGCTTTGACCTTTTTAGGGATGTCTCCAAAGGGCTTGAGGTCATCCATCTGCTTGTTCACACACTCCATGTAATCATCATTGATGTCATATTGCGAGTTTAGCAGCTGAAACATGCGTTCCATCAAACGCATCCAGAAATCATCAATCATCTCATCCAGGTTTACGTTTTCTCCTGTGTAGTAGCGTTTTAGTTCTGAAAACAGGTGCTGAAAAATGTCTGCATTTTGTGTGTATGGATCGCCATAAGTACGAACGAACATCTCATTCAGTGAGCGCTCCGTTTTCTCCAGAAGTTCCAGGAAAAAATCTGTTCAGAAACAACGTATGAAAAAGTTACAAATGGTACAAATAGTCTAGTCTGGAGTCATTTGATTTTTTGGCAAACATGCTACAAAAGGGCTATAAAAATCATAGGTTATATGAATCATCATGTTTTTACAGAATTTGAGTACAGAAATAATAATTTGGAGAAGCACTTTGTAAAAGGTGCCACTGGGACTATAAAAATCAATTTGTAACATTTACTGCATATGAGGTGCAAAAAGAAACAAAAGCATAGCAAAGCATCCTGTTTTACAGTCCTAAAGGTAAAAAAAAGAACCCAAATAAACAAATGAGACAAAAATATTATTCTTGGTCATTTATTTATTGAGGAAAATGATCCAATATTACATATTAGTGAGCGGCAAAAGTATGTGAACCTTTGCTTTCAGTATCTGGTGTGACCCCCCTGTGCAGCAATAACTGCAGCTAAACGTTTCCTGTAGCTGTTGATCAGTCCTGCACACCGGCTTGGAGGAACTTTAGCCCATTCCTCCGTACAGAACAGCTTCAGCTCTGGAATGTTGGTGGGTTTCCTCACATTATCTGCTCGCTTCAGTCCTTCAACAAGCATTTCCATGGATTAAAGGTCACTTTATTCTTCTTAAACCATTATTTGGAGAACGGTTGGTGGTGCTTAGCGTGCGTTGCGGTGTCTTGCTGCAGGCCCAAAAAAAAACCATGATACTACCACCACCATGTTCTCACAGATGGGATAAGGTCCTTACAAGCCTACATGCACACCATTCTTGTTCATTATGTAAGTCTTCTGATGGGGACTCGTGAACATTAACAGTAGCCCAATGTGAGAGAGGCCTTCAGTTGCTTAGAAGTTACCCTGGGGTCCTTTGTGACCTCACCAACTATTACATGCCTTGCTCCTGGAGTGATCTTTGTTGGTCGACCACTCCTGGGGAGGGTAACAATGGTCCTGAATTTCCTCCATTTGTACACAATAGGTCTGACTGTGGATTGGTGGAGTCCAAACTCTTTAGAGATGGTTTGTAACCTTTTATCCTTTGCTGCTGATGAGCATCTACAACTCTTTTTCCTGAGGTCCTCAGAAATCTCCTTTGTTCGTGCCATGATACACTTCCACAAATATGTTTTGTGAAGAGCAGACTTTAGATCCCTGTTCTTTAAATAAAACAGGGTGCTCACTCACAACTAATTGGCATCCCATTGATTGAAAACACCTGACCCTAATTTAACCTTCAAATGAACTGCTAATCCTAGACATACTTTTGCCACTCACTAATATGTTATATTGGCTCATTTCCCTCAATAAGTAATTGACCAAGTATAATATTTTTGTCTCATTTGTTTAGCTGGGTTCTCTTTATTTACTTGTAAGACCTGTGTGAAAACAAGATGTTTTAGGTCAGATTTATGCAGAAATACAGAAAATTCTAAAGGGTTCAAATTTTCAAGCACCACAATATACAACAGGACACCTGCTTTCTCTAATTGACTAATTAAACCTAAATGCTAATCCTAGAGGTTCATATATTTTTGCCACTCACTGATATGATATATTGGATTATTTTTTCATTAAATAAATCACCAAGCACATTTTTTGTTTCATTTGTTTAACTGGTTCTCATCATATACTTTTAGAACTTGTGTTAATGTTTGACCATGTTTTATGTCATATTTATACAGAATGTGGAAGATTCTACAAGCTTTCGATCACCACTGTAACTGCCCAATATTTTGAATAAAATGTACCTTAAAGTCTGAATGAAAGTTACACATGAGGGTCGTACCATCAAATCTTTTATGTCTGGACTCAAAGGTGTTTCTCAGATCTTCAGTAGCCTGGTCCACTAGCTTTATAAACTCGTGTTTACTCCTCTGAATTATGTTCTGCTCCATTTCTGCACTACAGCATGTCCAGTTCTGCACACACACTTTGAGACTGTCACCTGTAAAAACACAGAAATTGCAGTCTGTTGAGACAATCAAAGACCAAATGCCCTCTTTCATGTGCTGCATGTGGATATTTTGGAAGATTTATTTATGACAAATCTTCCTCTCTATGAACCTCTCATTTGATAGGTTAAATACAAGGCTTTAACCTTTGGAAATTTGGTTTGGAAATTTTTGTGTTTGAAAAAATTGCAAAGGGTGCATCAACCTTTCTGAATGGAGTTACTTTCATGTGCTGTTAGTTTTATTTATAGTTTTAAATATTATTATTTTTTTAAATGATAGCTAGTAGTTACTAATAATTATTAATGAGCACAACCATGACTTTTATTAAAGCATATGAATGACCAAGTCACATGAATGATTTTCTATTAAAAGACAACAACTGCCTGACCAGCACTTGAAAGCACTGTGAACCCACCATGTTCCAACAGTCACACAACACTCTCCACTCTCCAGAGCTCAACATTCACGTGAATAGAATGTCAAGTTATGTCCGTTTTGAAAGGTATTGCTTTTTGACTTGGTTAAAGACCCTAAATATTGTGTTAAAAGATGTAGATTCTATATGTAATAACTAGTGTTGAGCAGTAAGGTCTGGCTAGCAATGGACATTCCAGATGGATGTTACTGGATGGAGTCTTTAGACATTCAGGCAGGTGGTGCTGGTCTCACTAATTAATGCTCTTGCTGCTGAATGGAAGATCATTGATAAACTTTTGCTTGGTAACAGTTTGGGTAATCCAGAGTATAATTACTGTGGAAACCCTTGAATGCACTAGATCATTTAACAAATACTTTTCCTAATTAAATTAAATTTCCTAGTCAGGTAAAGTTTTGGCCAAAAATTCATTTATCCAAAGAAAAAAACTGTATTTAAAAAGGTTTGAAGTATCATGGTTGTTTTCATGTCTTGGTTAAGCCAGTATTTTCAGGCATTCTGTTGTCACACACTAGATTAAGGCATACTAACAGTTTGGTAGCACTAATTCAATTTGATGCTGAAAAAGGCTGTTCATGAGAGCCTGGCTAAAATCCTGGGTGGAGCTTGCAGTGTGAAGGTCGGATGTTGCATTTACAGAAATATTTGATAAAATGGCACCCTATCCAGGGTGTACCTGCCTTTTTCATTCTTCGTGGCTGTTTGAGTGCACCATGGCTACTTCAGGCATTGTGGCTGTTTACACCACCATAAGGCATCATGGCCCTTTATTTAAATGCTTTGTGGCTGTCTTAAGGCACAATTTTGAGTTCCTATGGTCATTTTGAGGCATAATTTAGGGGAATCCTGTCCATTTTAAATTACCACTTTGAGTTTTCCATGATGTTGCTGTTATGAATTTAGCTGTCACATGGCTTTTGGTCTGAGAATCAAACCTGGTTTCACCAGCTTTTAAAATCAGTTCAGCTCTCCTTAATAGATTTAGGCTTGTAAATTATGTTATATGCATTCCCAATGCATTTCAATGGAAATCTGTTGGCTATCTTAAAGAACGAAATGTTACTTGAATTAGTTTAATAATGTAAATACAAAATACTTCCTACCACTGCTAAGCAACAGATATAATGGGTCCCCCTGGTGGCTAAGGGATAATCAGCGCCTGCTTATGCTGCTCATTATACAATACAGATTTGGCTCTGCAGTAAACAGTAAAATACAGTCACCATAAATCACACTGACAACATGATTCACATCTCTCCTTTTTATGAGTGTATTTAACCCTTGTGTTGTCTTTAAGGGTTAAAAATGGCTCATCACTATGTTCACCACCAGAGAAATAAATTATCATTTTTCACCTTGAAATTTGATGACCAAGTAATCCCAACATTATAAATGGTGAAACATTGCCTTTTTGCATATTTACATGAAAGCTGTGCAGGGTACAAAGATTGTCGTAGGGTCATTTTTGACTCAGTAGTTATAAAAATCACTCACACACCACAAAACTCACAAGAACACACACACACACACACGCACACACACAATGAGTAATTGTGCAGAGTCTTCCCTTTATGACCCCACACAAGACCCAAGTTCATAGACAAAATAAAAAACAATTGCATACAAAATAAACACAATTTCAGACAAAACTAACATCTCTTAAAAGCAATGTTTACTAATGGGAAATGCAGTTAGAGGCTATAAAAGCTCTGCTGGTATCAGTAACCTGAGTTCTCTCTCTACTTCAAAAAAATGGGAGAAAACTTGTATATTTGTTGCTTGTATATGCTGAATTTCTTACCCTTTGTACAAGGGGGAGTATACTGAATGCTAATACTACACAAGGGTTAAAGTTTGGTCAAGCTTTCTTTATACAGAAAATCATGCAGGTTTCCTCCAGTTTGGTCCACTGTGTTGCATTCAATGCAAAGTTTTCCTCACAAGACATATTCACTCTAGAAGTGTATCCGTGATCCTGGTGAACATCCTTAAAATTTCACCGACATGAATTTGGTAACTGGCCTGCTCTAATAGTGAGTCTAACTAGAGAAAGACGACCATAAACTGCCCCAATATAAACTGCCTTGACTGTGGTGACCTGTAGTCTCTTAGAGTGACCTTGACCTGATAGCAAAATCACTGTTTTTTCGCAAGACATACATCCTAGATTCAGCTATGCTTTCTGATGTGAACGTGAGACAATGTGAGTAAAAACATCAAGGTAATTTCTGATGCAGCTGGTAACATATTCCTGAAACAGTCATGATCTGCTTATATGGCCACTTCAGGCAACGTTCTCATCTCTAGCAGAACTGGTTAGGCATAGCAGCACATTCTCTGAGGCGGTATTAAGGCTGACAAATCTGTTATAAAATTAGCCATTGATACATGACAGCATGAGACTAGCACAACGTCTGCAAACCATTCTTTGTTGACATAAACACAAACTAACTTCCATTTTACTTTCAGGTTAGGAGAAATCTGGTAGTTTTCCTTGTTTGTTTTTCATGAAGCTGTTATGGTTGAATTGTTTAGGTCTATAGTCCACCAAGCATTTCACCGTACAGAACAGTTTCAGCTCTGGGATGATGGTGGGTTTCCTCACATTAACTGCTGGCTTCAAGTCCTAACACAACATTTGGATTGGATTAAGGTCAGGACTTTGACTTGGCCATTCCAAAACATGAACTTTATTCTTCTTTAACCATTCTTTGGTAGAACGACTTGTGTGCTTAGGGTTGTTGCTGGGTAACCCACCTTCTCTTGAGATTCAGTTTATTGACATATGCCCTGACATTTTCCTTTAGTATTCTCTGTTGTCATTCAGAATTCATTGTTCCATCAATGATGGTAAGCTGTCCTGGCCCAGATGCAGCAAAACAGGCCCAAACCATGATACTACCACCACCATGTCTCACAGATGGGATAAGGTTCCTATGCTGAAATGCAGTGTTTTCCTTTCTCCAAACATAACGGTTTTTCATTTAAGCCAAAAAGTTCTATTTTGGTCCCATCCATCCACAATAACCTTCTGGCTCGTCCACGTGATCTTTAGCAAACTGCAGACGAGCAGCAATGTTCTTTTTGCAAGTGGCTTTCTCCTTGCAACCCTGCCATGCACACCATTGTTGTTCAGTGTTCTCCTGATGGTGGACTCATGAACATTAACATTAGCCAATGTGTGAGAGGCCTTCAGTTGCTTAGAAGTTACCCTGGGCTCCTTTGTGACCTCACCAACTATTACACGCCTTGCTCTTGGAGTGATCTTTGTTGGTCGACCACTCCTGGGGAGGGTAACAATGGTCTTAAATTTCCTCCATTTGTATACAATCTGTGTGACTGTGGATTGATGGAGTCCAAACTCTTTAGAGATGGTTTTGTAACCTTTTATAGCCTGATGAGCATCAGCAACTCTTTTTCGGAGCTCCTCCTTTGTTCATGCCATGATACACCTCCACAAACGTGTGTTGTGAATAGCAGACTTTGATAGATCCCATAAATAAAACAGGGTGCCCACTCACACCTGATTGTCATCCCATTGATTGAAATGGGATGACTCTAATTTCACTTTTAAATTAACTGCTAATCTTAGAGGTTCACATACTTTTGCCACTCACTAACATGTAATAATTTTCCTCAATAAGGAAATGGCCAAGTATAATATTTTTGTCTCATTTGTTTAACTGGGTTCTCTTTATCTACTTTTAGGATTTGTGTGAAAATCTGATCATGTTTTAGGTCATATTTATGCAGAAATATAGAAAATTCTAAAAGGTTCACAAACTTAAACACCACTGTAAATATGAAGGACACAGCTCTGTGAGCTATATTTCTTTTCTTTAACGTAACAGTAAAAAACAAACAAACTAACAAAAAAAAAACAAGTAGCTTGATATGTCAGATGGAGCTATCACACTTGGGCTTCAAATCTAAATGCCTTTTAATTTCAGTCCATATTGGATCCCTGTTTAGAAAAAAATACAAAGCATTCAGAGAGAGTTATGCTTGCTCGCTTGAGTTTTGATTGCTCTGGCTCCTCACATCATTCACTTTGCATATTTGTTTGTAGTATTTAGCTGTTATTATTCCTATTTCTAATATTCTAATCTTATCTTTCCCATGCAGTATTTTTACAATCTTTTTTCGTTTTATTTACTCAGCTAATCTGTAAGATAAGATAATATTTACAACCTGTTCCACCTTCCTTGTCTGTGATTTCCAGTTGACACTAACTGGTAAAATAAGATAATTAATCTTAAACACTGTTCCACAGCAACAACCAAAAGTACTTTTTCATACATTTATTTTAATATGGTTTCTGCAGCACTTGTTTCTTGTACAGAGTGTGGCATGTTTAGCTATTCTTCCTCTGTCATTAGTGTTAGTTTCAACTGTGATAGATGTAGCTAGTCTGACTGAGAAGTTTTAGAGGTGTGTATTGAGATGATAGAGAGGGCTACCATTAGAACTATGATCATAGGAAGTCTGGATGCCACACATGTAGTTAGGGCAGCTCCCCTACAGCTAGGCAAGTGGGTGATGGTTCGGCGACATGGTCATAAAGTCAAGACCCTCTTTACCTGTTCATGTGTCAAAAAGGTTTACCGTTTTCATTGAAACACCCACTAGGCAGGCTTCTCTGGTTATAGGTGACTCTAAGTTAGCTATTACTTAATTAACAACAGCAGCTATGATTAATTGTATCCCAGTAGCTAGGGTGCCAGACATTACAAGGGGCCTTAGAGAGCTCCACCGTCTTAGATTTTCCACAGTCTTAAGTGTGTAAAGTAGAGAAGGTGATGGTCAGCAGGTTATGGTCTCTAGACTGTTGGTTGTCCAAGTGGTGCCTTCAAACAATATGGGCTCCACAGATAATTGGCCAACCTTTGAGAGTAAGCCTTGATTTCAGGATGGGGTAGTGTCCATCCCACTCATTAAGGTGCTGCACAAACATTTCATATAAGATAACTCCTAGTCTTATGGCAGGGTTAGTTTAGGCCAGAGTCTAAGGCAGTAGACAGTTAAACCGTCTTTCTGTTAGTAGCTATGTGCCATCACTGCAACCTAAGTTTCTTTTTTGCTTAGCACTGTTAGCTGATAAGACTTTAACTGTAGGTTCGTTTAACTTCACCCTGAAAATGAGTGAGATCAACTCAAAAGTGCTTTTGAGTTAATTTTTACAACCTAATTTTAGAATGTCACTCAGAATGTTGGAATTGTGGGAATGACCCATCACTGCAATCATGCCTCAAACCTAATATTGTCATTTGGTATTTTAATATTACTCATAATATTGTATTGTCTTTGATTTATTATAATCATGATTTATTTTATTCATAATATTTTTTTCTTATATTTAGATTTTGTGTTTTTAATGTATTGTTATAAACGTATTATTTCAGAAATTTTGTTTAATTCCTACATATAAAACCTAGACTTCTGAAGGAGGTTGGCTCCCATTTTGAGTCCTGGTCCTCCAATGTTTTTTTTTTCTTTTCCTAATCACATTTAGGGATTTTTTTCCTTTCGACTGTCACTTACTGAATTAGGGCTGTGGGCCTAGATAGTTGTAAAGTGCTACAGAAATAATCCAACAACAACATTTGTAGCTCCAGAAAACAACAATTTGAAGTGGATGGTATTAATCCTCTAGCTATCACAAAACCATTAAACACAGAATACCAGCCATAAACCATTCAAGTGCAACACAGTTGTATTCCAATTTGAGAATTCCTAGTATTTTAGTGCACCATTCAAGAGAAGCCACATTTGCCAATATTATTATGGTCTATGCCCAAAGAACATAAAGAACAGCTGTTTATACCTTCCAATTTATATATGAAATCAGACTGCTTGAAAGCCCAAATAGTGACACATGAATCATCATCCCAAGTCAAGATAATTGTTCTTTATGAGGATGATGGACCCAAATATTTTTGTTAGAGATCTCAAAAATATACTAATATTGAAATATCCAAATGTCAAATGTTAAGTTCAGATTAAGTTTGTGAATCAAATTTCTACCCTGAAACCAAAAAAAAATCAGCTACATACAAGGTGACAAAAAAAGAGAATTGATGTTTATAAGTTGTTTTGCTTAATGTTGTGGAAATTTCTGTGGTAGTAGTGCTAGGTTGACTGTACATGCATATTTGCATAGGTATACATTATGATCTTCATGGCCATGGCTGGTGCTCTCTCTCTCTCTCTCTCTCTCTCTCTCTCTCTCTCTCTCTCTCAGCAGTCAGAAAAAAAAAGTATACACCAAATCCCAATGTGATCTGCAGCAGCTGACTCAAAGTAGTAGCAGGCTTACATAGCTTTAAAAAAAAGCCTCACACAACAGTAAAAATGTTCAAATGGGTAAAACAACTCAATTACTGGACAGAGAATGCATGTAAAAGAACACTAAGATCAGACACAGGCTAGGAGTAGAAATCTATTGAGCCTGAGATAAGCTATTGAGAAATCTATTGATTGTGAGATAAGCTTCACAGTATTTTCCCTGAATATTTACAAAAAGCTTCAACACAGAAGATGTGCTAAGCAGTTTTCTCTCCACATGGAGGATTCTTTGATGGATGTAAAATTTGTGAAAGAGAGGTTTGGGAAAAATTTGGCATAAAATTGTCTATCAATTACTCACAAGTAATTTAGATTTATTATTTGTTGTGGTATGACAGCAAAAGTTAGAAGACCTAGCAGACCTAGTTAGAATTTTTTTAATGTACTGCATGAACAGGTTTTTATTCCTTTGTGATGGCAATGTACGGTGGGGCAAAAAGGTTTTTAGTCAACCACTGATTGTGGTCAAGTTCTCCTACTTGAAAGATGAGAGAGGTTCTGTACTTTCATCATAAGGTACACTTCAACTATGAGAGACAAAATGAGAAATAAAAATCCAGGAATATCACATTGTAAAATCTTTTTAAGAATTTAATTGTAAATTATTGGTGGAAAATAAGTATTTGGTCAATAACAAAGTTCAATTCAACTCATCTTTGTATCATAAACCTTTGTTTGGCAATGGCAAAGTTCAACATTTTCCTGTAAGTCTTCACCAGGTTGGCACACACTGAGCTGGTATTTTGGCCCATTCCTCCATGCAGATCTCCTCTAGAGCAGTGATGTTTTGGGGCTGTCGCTAGGCAACACGGACTTTCAACTCCCTCCACACATTTTCTATGGGCTTGAGGTCTGGAGACTGGCTAGGCCACTCCAAGACCTTGAAATGCCTTTTACAGAGCCACTCCATTGCCCGAGCGGTGTGTTTGGGATCATTCTCATGCTGGAAGACCCAGCCACATTCCATCTTCAATGCTCTCACTGATGAAAGGAGGTTTTGGCTTAAAATCTCATGATACATGGCCATGTTCATTCTTTCTTCAACATGGATCAGTCGCCCTGTCCCCTTTGCAGAAAAACAGCCCAAAAGCATGATGTTTACACCCCCATGCTTCGCAGTAGGTATGGTGTTCTTGGGATGCAACTCAGCATTATTCTTTCTCCAAACACAACGAGTTGAGTTTTTACAAAAAACTTTTGATATTATACCACATGATATTCTCCCAATCCTCTTCTGGATCATCCATATGCTCTCTGGCAAACTTCAGACGGGCCTGGACATGTACTGGCTTAAGGAGGGGGACGCGCCTGGCACTGCAGTCCCTCTTGGCGTAGTGTGTTACTGATGGTGCTACTTTGTAGTGTGTTAGTTTGGTCCCAGCTCTCTGCAGGTCTTAAGGTCCCTCTGTGTAGTTCTGGGATTTTTGCTCACCGTTCCCACGATCATTTTGACCCCACGGGATGAGATCTTGTGTGGAGCCCCAGATCGAGGCAGATTATCAATGGTCTTGTACGTCTTCCATTTTCTTACAATTGCTCCCACAGTTGATTTATTTACACCAACCTACTTGCCTATTGTAGTTTCAATCTCAGGTCTACAGTTTTCTTCCTGGTGTCCTTCGACAGCTCTTTCTTGGTCTTGGCCATGGTTGAGTTTGGATTCTGACTGTTCGAGGCTGTGGACAGGTGCTTTTATACAGATAACGAGGTCAAACAGGTGCCATTACTACAGGTAATGAGTGGAGGACAGAAGAGCTTCTTAAAGAAGAAGTTACAGGTCTGTGATAGCCAGAAGTCTTGCTTGTTTGTGGGTGACCAAATACTTATTTTTCACCATGATTTACAATTAAATTCTTTAAAAATCTTACAATGAGATTTCCTGGATTTTTTTTTCTCATTTTGTCTGTCACAGCTGAAGATGATGACCTATGATGAAAATTACAGACCTCTCTCATCTTTTCTAAAGTTGAAACTTGCACAATCAGTGACTACTAAATACTTTTCTGCCCACTGTACATATAATGAGAAGAATACATGATTTATTGAGAAATCTTTGACAAAACAAAATTGAATATTATTAGATATAGAATGTGGGAAAACTCGGCATGCAGTTATGTCGCAGGCAGATAGGTAAATGATTACAGGTGTGGTCTGATTATACACTGGGTCTTGCCACAAGAACGCGTAAAATGTTTCCCCCACTCCTCTATTAAAAGGCTCTCGGGCTACTTTTGGGTAGCGTACCTCTTGGTGAGAGATCGTTGACTGCTAGACATGCCTCTACAGTGTCTTCAAAGATATTTACAGTATATCCAGTTGACAGGCTTTCAAAGGAGGCGCATCATTGGACAGAGAGAAGACGGATTAACGTTTTTATGAATTACCCACCATCTAGGCCATTCTAACCTAGCAATTCTTTGGTATAATTTTGTGTTGCAGTGGCTCCATGAAGGCACACACATTCAGAAAACAGGCTCTAAATGGCCCAAACAGACCACCAGTAGAAGTTTGTTTGATCCGCCAACAAGCACAGACAGCGCCCGCAGTTTCATTGTCCCCGCCATCCAGATACAGGTGGCACTTTCACTACACACCCCTGTTTCTGCCAATAATATCCAGGTGCTTAGTAGAACAAAATGTACCACTGTGGCCTTCATTTGCAGTTGTATTGTGAACAAGAAACCTGGACTGCTATGGACTGGGACTGTATTGTCTTTAGTGACGAATACAGGTACTGTTTGGAATCCGACAACAGTCAGGTTTCAGTATGGAGGTCTTGTGGTGAGTGCTTTAATCCTGCCTTTGTTATGCTGCAACACACTACTCCAACTGATTATGAGATAATCTGGGAAGCCATTGTATACAACAGTTGGTCACTCCTAGTAGTGATATGAGAGGCACAAACAACTCAGCGATACGTGCAGGACATCCAGCAGCCACGTGTTGGCACTCATGGAAGGGCTTCCATTTTTCAGCAGCATAATGCTCATCCACATACAGCAAGAGTTTCAGAGGAATGTCTCTGCCAGATTGCAATACTTCCTTTGGCTGCCCAGTCTCCAGATTTATTGCCAATCAAGCATTTATGGAACCAGCTCGGACACCAGCTTTGGCAAACTACACTGCTCAAAAAAATAAAGGGATCACTCAAATAACACATCCTAGATCTGAATGAATGAAATATTGTCATTGAATACTTTGTTCTGTACAAAGTTGAATGTGCTGACAACAAAATCACACAAAAATCAACAATGGAAATCAAATTTATTAATCAATGGAGGCCTGGATTTGGAGTCACACACAAAATTAAAGGGAAAAACACACTACAGGCTGATCCAACTTTGATGTAATGTCCTTAAAACAAGTCACAATGAGGCTCAGTATTGTGTGTGGCCTCCACATGCCTGTATGACCTCCCTACAATGCCTGGGCATGCTCTTGATGAGGTGGTGGATGGTCTCCTGAGGGATTTCCTCCCAGACCTGGACTAAAGCATCCACCAACTCCTGAACAGTCTGTGGTGGCAACGTGACGTTGGTTGATGGAGCACGACATGTATATCTAGATGTGCTCAATACGGAATTCAGGTCTCGGGAACGGGCGGGCCAGTCCATAGCTTCAATGCCTTCATCTTTGCAGTAAACTGCTGACACACTCCAGCCACATGATGTCTATTATTGTCTTGCATTAGGAGGAACCCAGGGCCAACCTCAGCCATTCCTCACAGGGGTCGCTGAAGATCTCATCTTCCCCGGGTACCTAATTGCCAGTCGGCTACCTCTGGCGAGTCTACCATGGAGGCTGTGCGGCCCTCCAAGAAATGCCCTACCCACACCATTACTTGACGTCCCTTGCCAAACCGGTCCATGCTGAAGGATGTTGGCAGTTCAGTCAAAAGGTTCGCCTCTCCATCTTCGTCCTCCAGACTCTGTCACGTCTGGGAGTAGCGGTCCCTGCTGCTGGGTTGTTGTCCACTCCTACGGCCTTCCTCCACGCTCCTGGTGTACTGGGCCACTGTCTAACTGGGGTAGCTGGGTGGCCTGCCCTGCCTCTGGCCCCTACGCTGACAGACACAGCAAACTCTTCTTTGGCCACATCTCGCATTGATGTGCCATCATGGATGAGGCTGCACTACCTGAGCCACTTTTTTGGGTTGTGAGTCCATCGTCATGCTACCACGAAGTGTGAAAGCAACCACCACATTCAAAAGTGACCAAAACATCAGGCAGAAATCATAGGTACTGAGAAGTGGTCTGTGGTCCCCACCTGCAGAACCACTCCTTTATAGAGTGTGTCTTGCCAATAATGTCCACCTGTTGTCTATTCCATTTGCACAACAGCATGTGAAATTGATTGTCCATCAGTGTTGCTTCCTAAGTGGACAGTTTGATTTCACAGAAGTGTGATTTACTTGGAGTTATATTGTGTTGTTTAAGTGTTCCCTTTATTTTTTTGAGCAGTGTATGAGTATGGAGGATCTGCAGGCCCAGCTGTGATCAATTGTGTCATAGAGACATGTCTAGCAGTCAGTCTCTCACCAAGAGGTACACTACCCAAAAGAAAGTACAAAAGTAAAGTATGAAAAACTGCAAAAACCCCAAGCAAAAAAAACTGACATAGAGGGAATCACTTCTGGTTCCTACAAAATAGTAATACAGTAGCCTAATGATTCTTTAAACTGACCAGCCATCACAGCGGTTAGCAATTTTACTTAATAGAAAGCCATTTTACACAACACATCTTGTGGTTTTATTTTTTTTACTCCTATTTAAAGTATAAGTGTTACAATTTACTTACAGTATTTACTTCCTCCACGTAAAGATAGAATTTGTTTTATAAAACTTTATGAAAGGCTTTCTATTATACATTTTTATTATCTGCAACTCTCCTGGAGTCCCACTGGTCAAGAATTTTCGGTTACAAGGCTCTGCCTGTCTAAGAAGCTGACCAAAGAAGTCCTGCATCCAGGAGATGTAAATGAAAATCAGAGTGCAAAAAATGCTCATTGACTGTAATATAAATAATGTTATTTTTTTTTAATCAGAAAAACTACAAAATATTACACAAATATGAATTGCTGCACAAACCAAATCAAAGTAAAATGACAGAAAAAGCTGTTTATTTTGAGTGCTCAAAGGATGTCCCTGTCAACTGTCAACCTTCAACAACACTGTCAGTCTTTGAGTCTATAACTCATTTTACACTGCTTAGCCTACACTTGACATGACACTAATAACACTAAAACTAATACATAAACATTATAAAAGCTAAACTAATGTGACTTTTGATGACAGACATTGCTTGTGCACTGGGATTTAACAAACTGAAAAAAATGAAAGACGAAGAATGTTATAACAACCCTGTTTAGAAATGACTCCATTTCAGAGGACCTCAGAGTATCTAGTTAGAGGTGTTTTTTTCCTACATTACTACAACCAATTCCAATGTGACCATGAAATACATGCATAAAATAAGTGCTTGGTAAGTCACAGCTAAGAGATCACTGGTATTCAACCTGATTCTTGTGTGTACTGCAGCAATTCAATGTTATATATGTTTCTATATGTCATAGTTTAAGTTACTTTGTATTGCACAATTTTGGCAAAACACTATAAGATGGGAAAAAGGTTTAGAAGATTTGGGGACTCCCATCCAGTCATCCTATGGACTATGGACTATGGACTATGGCTTTAAAGTTATAAAGACACCTACATCCGAGCTAACAGACAACAGACGCATCATCATTTAGATACAACATTACACAAATCAGTTAATGTAGTTTTGAACTTGTGTGTTACCTGCAGTTTGATTTTCAGGAACGTTATCCGCACTAAAGCCCATCTCGGTGTATGCGTGCCGTACTGCGCTACAGCTCGCGCTAACGGCGTGGAACAGCGCCGCGAGAGCGCACAGAGAGAGACAGGCGGCGCGCACCGACACCATTGCACCTCCGCATCAATTGTGACAGAAAAAGATAGTGTAAAACATGTAACAGAAGTTTTTACAAACTATAGTTCTTTTAAAAATTGTATCATCCAGCTCCAGTCCCGGGTTGAGCGGTCCTCATCATCCTCGCGTGTTCGGTCGTTCACACTTACTGTGCGCCCATCTGCAGCCCAAGAAGCGTGTGCGCGAGGGCGTAGACACACCAATGCAAGTACGAGACAGAGGGGTGTGCCGTGTCATCCAATTTTTGCCGTAAACTGAGCCGCTTTGTGGGAGTAGTCTTGTAACATTTTATTCAGCGTGCTTAATCTGCTGTGCTGAAGTAGATAAACTCGTACAGGTGCTCTGTAGGGTGCAAATTTTCGTACACGCTTTTTGTCACTACCCGTCAGTGCGAAGTCTGTACGAAATCCAAAAGTGTTAAACACTTTGGAAAGTACTGTGTATCTCTCTCTCTCTCCTCACACACACAGTTTTCATACTGCAAGTTCAACTTGAGAGAGGTCTGAAATTTCCATCATAGGTACACTTCAACTATGCCAGACAAAATGAGGGGAAAAAAATCCAGGAAATCACACTGTAGGATTTTTAAAGAATTTAATTGTAAATTATGGTGGAAAATAAGTATTTGGTCAATAACAAAAGTTCAACTCAATACTTTGTAACATAACCTTTGTTGGCAATGACAAAGGTCAAACGTTTCCTGTAAGTCTTCAACAGGTTGGCACACACTGTAGCTGGTATCTTGGCCCATTCCTCCATGCAGATCTCCTCTAGAGCAGTGATGTTTTGGGGCAACACGGACTTTCAACTCCCTCCACAAATTTTCTATGGGGCTGAGGTCTGGAGACTGGCTAGGCCACTGCAGAACCTTGACATGCTTTTTACGGAGCCACTCCTTCGTTGCATGAGGGGTGTGTTTGTGATCATTGTCATGCTGGAAGACCCAGTCACTTTCCATCTTCAATGCTTTCACTGATGGAAGGAGGTTTTGGCTTAAAATCTCACGATACATGGCCCCGTTCATTCTTCCCTTAACACGGATCAGTCGTCCTGTCCCCTCTGCAGAAAAACAGCCCCAAAGCATGAGGTTTCCACCCCCATGCTTCACAGTAGGTATGGTGTTCTTGGGATGCAACTCAGCATTCTTCTTCCTCCAAACACAACAAGTTGAGTTTTTACCAAAAAGTTCTATTTTGGTTTCATCTGACCACATGATATTCTCCCAATCCTCTTCTGGATCATCCATATGCTCTCTGGCAAACTTCAGACAGGCCTGGAAATGTACTGGCTTAAGCAGGGGGGCACGCCTGGTACTGCAGGATCTGAGTAACTATCAGTAAGCCTTTGTTATTTTGGTCCCAGCTCTCGGCAGGTCATTCAATCAGGTCCATCCGTGTAGTTCTCGGATTTTTGCTCACCGTACTCATGATCATTTTGACCGCACGGGATGAGATCTTGCGTGGAGCCCCAGATCAAGGGAGATTATCAATGGTCTTTTATGTCTTCCATTTTCTTACAATTGCTCCCACAGTTGATTTATTCACACCAACCTGCTTGCCTATTGTAGATTCATTCTTCCCAGGCTGGTACACGTCTACAGTTTTCTTCCTGGTGTCCTTCGACAGCTCTTTGGTCTTGGCTATGGTTGAGTTTGGAGTCTGACTGTTTGAGGCTGTGGACAGGCTGTGTGTCTTTTATACAGATAACGAGGTCAAACAGGTGCCATTAATACAGGTAATGAGTGGAGGACAGAAGAGCTTTTTAAAGAAGTTACAGGTCTGTGAAAGCCACAAATATTGTTTGCTTGTGGGTGACCAAATACTTATTTTTCCATGATTTACAATTAAATTCTTTAAAAATCCTACAATGTGATTTACTGGATTTTTTTCTCATTGTGTCTCTCATAGTTGAAGTGTAGCTGTAACGCTCGGTGGCGGATGGGAAGCAGGAGACAAACGCAAGCCACTGGCTGGTAAGGTGGTTTTACACAAGCAACGACAGCGACGGATAGGCGAGACGAGGTAGGGACATCGTGAATCCACACGGAGTGAGAACAGAGTGAGGGTTAAATAGTGAGGGAAATGATGAGGGAAATTAAGAACTGGTGCGCGTGATCAACAGGTGCAGCGAGCCGGGCGGCCGGTGGGCGTGACAGTACCTATGATCAAAATTGCAGACCTCTCTTACCTTTCTACGTAGGAGATCTTGCACATTCAGTGGCTGACTAAGTACTTTCTTGATCCATTACACACACACACACTTATTAAAAACACCAAAGGTCAAATACAGTAATCCTACAGTAAATCACTTTTGGTTCCTACAAAAATAGTAATACAGTAGCCTAATGATTCTTTATACTGACCAGAAGTAGCGGCGGTTACTAACGTTGTCTAAAACCATTTTACAAAGCACATATTGACGTTTAATCTTTAGGAATATTGTTACTAAAATGTAAGTGTCACAACGTATTTACAAATATAAAATGTGTTACGTAAAACTATGTAAGGCTTTAAATTGGCCAGTTTACTAACTGCAGCTCTGATCCCACTGGTGGGGATTTATTAAAATAAGAAGTCATGTTCCCAGCTTACTGATTCACAGCTGGCTACAAAGTTCTGCCCGTCTAAGAGGTTTCAAATGAGATTTTGCGCACAGGTGGCGCTGCTGATCAGGAGTTCGGGAGTTTAATCAATGAATGAGACATGTGATGTGGTAAACACTTCGTTGCTGCATTGTAATAAAACTATAGTGGAAGCTGGCCTTGCTGTGTAGTCTTAAAGAAATCGTATGTGGTACAATACGTTTTTACATTCAATTTAGGTTGTTGCGCAATAAAAAAGACACTTGATTGGATAAATAACCAAAAATGCTTAATTTAAACTCTAATAAGCAAAAGTAGCATACTGATGTTGGTACCAAGTCTGATGAAGATGCATGAAACATTATTAAAATAATAGTTACCATTTTTGACAATCGTTTTGGTCGTCAGCTTGAGATTAGCCTGTAACAAATTAAAATGTATTTATTTATTTATTTAGGCTACACTATTGATGATGGGAGAGGTAAATGTTCTGGAAAATCTTTGGAAAATGATCAGTGCACATTGTTTAAGCCCAATTCTTCACAGAGCCAACTTGTGTTTGTTTAGATGTCTCCACCACCAGCTTTGCACGCCTAGAATTGTTCAAGTTCAATTAAATTTCATCTCTTTGGGCTCTGACTTAAATACGGAGATTCACCTTATCCTTACATCATGTTCTTTTATTCCAGTGAGCAGAGTCGTCGTGCTGGAAGGAAACCCACCTGCTCATTTTCAGCTGTCTATCCAAGGGCCGCATGTTTTAACCAAGAATGTGGGTGTACTTTGCAGCATCCATTCCGTCCTGATTAAATGCTCAGTGTCTGTTGAAGAAAAATACCTCAGAAAAACGTTTCCACATTTCACAGTAGGTATGGTGCATTCTGGACGGTGTTCTGAGCTTAGCTTTCGCCTTTTTGCCCAAAGCTTTTGCATAGCTAGTGCATTGATTTCAGTCCAAAATTTTCAATCTTGGTGTCATTTGACCAAAAAAACCTTTTGCCACATCTTTGTTTTGCAAACAAATTAAAACGCGTCAATCACCCAAACTTGATTTTCAGAACAAAAGGTCGGGATTGTGAAAACATTTTAATTTTCTAGACATTGTATGTTCGCTAAATGAATCCGAGAACTTTATTACTGGGCTTTCAAATCAAAATCTGTTACCAGTGCAACACCTCCTATTGGTTTGTTGTTTCATTCTCAAACAGGTTGTTTTTAAAACAGCATATTTCCATGCAAGAAACAGACCGACATTCTCCTTGCACAATGCAAAGACACTAGCTCATGCTTTTATAACCTTGAGCTTAGATTGTTTTATTGTTAGCTCTCCCTCCTGTAGTTTCTTAAAATAAGCTCGCATCCTAAGAAAAAAGTACAGTTGAACATAATGCCGATTATAGTGGTTCCGTATAGAAAAATTCATTTCGTAGAAGTCTGCTGTTCTAATAACTAAAAACTAGTTTGCTTGTTGATGGGCAGTGTTTGGCTCCATCTAGTGGTGAAAGAATCAACATATACAGCACATTTTACAATGAGTCTACAGTATATACGCAAATCACCAAACAGAGAGACGGTCACAGAAATTTAGATACATTTTTGGCACTTTAACAGAAATTAGAAATTCAAACTTGTATTACAAAGTTATGGAAAAGACTCGCTCAGACAATTCAAAATAAAGCTTTTCACGAAAATGCTGTTTATTACTGGTGTTGCCAAGTTTTAAAAAGACATCCTATTTAATGAAACAACCTTTGTTAGACTGCACAATTTCTTGGCCTCTGGTTTGTTGAAATCTTTTGTCAATATGGGATTAGAACAAACATTTTGTTGACAGAATACACCTCAAGTACAATTTGGCATTAAATAACATGCCAGTTGTTTCACAGAATATGAGCATTAGATGTGTTTCTGCTCCAAACTTCAATTCGGAAATCAGTGTAGTTTGGGTCAAAATGTTCATCAACAATGTTGTTTCATGTCTCTAAAACATTTTGGCACCCAGCATTAGTCTTCCGAGTGTCTCCTGGCGAACCACAAACACCCCCCAGCATGACACTTTCTCAAGAACGGCTTACTTCCTCCTACTCTGCCATACAGGCCAGGTTTGTGTGAAGTTTGTGACATTGTCATGTCCCCCGAATGACCACTCTCAGCCATACAGACTTAGAAGTCCTTCAAAGCTGTCACTGACCTATTGGTAGCATCCCTCTTAGCTTCAGCTTGGAATACAACCCCCGAACTTTGCAGGGTGGTGGTGGTGGTGGTGGCAGCTGCAGCAAACACTTTCCACTTCTTGGTAATGCTCTGAAGTTTACTTAAATGGATATTTAAAGCCACTGATCTCTTCTTGCACCCTTCCAACTTGTGTTTTTCCATAACTATCACAGAACCCTTTTGAAAGCACCCTTCCAACAATGGAGAACAAGTAGTGGAATCCTCAAGGAGCAGCTGTGAATCACTACAATGTCAGGCGTGTGCCCATTAGCCTGGCTTGTGATCTGGAAGGTGATTGGTTGTACCTGAACAAGTTCATAATGGTTACTCTACAGCGCTTATTACTTACCCAAACCAGACATTTTACTATTAAATTATAATACTTTAGACACTTTATTTTAATTTTGAAGAGTTGTGTAAATACAGTTAGAAAACTGTTAAGACATTTATGGTAGAACGTGACAAGAATTTCAAAAGGGTACGATGATGTTCTACAGGCACTGTAACATGGAAATGTTTCCCCCCCTCAGGCAGTTAAGATACACATTGTGTCTTACACTTACATTTACAGCATTTAGCAGACGCCCTTATCCAGAGCGACTTACAATTGGTACAGTCTTACAATCCAAGCAATTGTGGGTTAAGGGCCTTGCTCAAGGACCCAACAGTGGCAGCTTGGCAGAGGTGGGATTTGAACCCTGGACCTTCTGGTCCATAGTCCAGTACCTTACCCACTAGGCTACCACATGTGTAAACTACATAAGTGGGATCAAGGAAAGGGTAAAGAAAAGCACATCCCCATGATTGAATTGGTCATCTCCATTTATTGACAACTCACACACTGTCCTTACACTTCCAATACAGTCAAGGGAAATCACAATCATGACAAAAAGGGCTATGAGGAAAAGTCATGATATGACTTGAAGATCCCTGGATGTTTCTGCCCATCTTTCTCAACAGGCCGGGACAAGTGCAATATCGTTCTCCTAAATATAAACATTGCGGCCAATCCCAACCTGCCAGGAAATGGGGAAAAGCACTAAAAACCCAATTAAAACTAATGGTTTGGGAGAGACAGGAAAAATACAGACATTTAATCAAAAATAATGATTCCAAAATTGGATATGAATAACAAACTCCAGAAAACAATTACAGTAGAAAAGCTATTCAATGAAACTTTATTCAGCATTCAGGTATGGAAGGGAAAACAGAAATGGAGATTTTTCACAGCCATGATCAGTTTTGCATGGATTTGCACACTCGACTGCCATAACACTGAATGCAAGCCAGCAAAACTAACCAGAGCGTCACTTCTGAAGCAGATTTCACATCCCTGTTGCTTTGTTTCTGAAGTGCTTCCGTCTGGAAGTACTTCAAGTGCTCACACTGCAGTAGAAGCATTAAAACCAAAACTACCTGCACTATAAGCACTTTAATACTGCAGCGAACGAATGGAATCAACTTCCTGAATAAGGGATAAGACAAAGCTGTAAGGAAGGTCAGAAAGCAAGGCCACGATCAGTTTTGCATAGATTTGCACAACTCAAGTTTTTCTTGTGGTGCAACAATGCAAAACTAACAGAGGACTGCATGCTGTAAAAATATATTTAAAAAAGAAAAGAAAATTTTTTTTTCTTCAACAAGGCAGAAACTTGACTGATGATATTCCTGCTTTCTCATGCCAGAAGGAGCACTTAGAGCAGTAGGTGCCAACCAATCCACTATCTGCACTAGATGCACCTTAGCAAAGGAAGCAGTTATTTTATTACATCATGCTCATTTTACACACAGACTCAGGACAATGCTAAATGTCTCCAAACTGTTGTGAGCTTGCTGGGCACAAGGTTTTTCTTGTCATGTAACATGATGGAAAAACACTGCAACCAAAAGAATAATTTGATGTATACAAACGTTAGAACAACGTGTTAAGTAGGTCTCTTGTTTGGACAATACAATTAGTTGACTCAATGCCAAGTTTGTTCTTTAAGGCTCAGAAGGAAGAAACCTGGTGAAAATCACAGAAAACGTTACAGCCATATTCAAGTGAAATGTAGTTTGTCACAACAGGAAGAAACCTGTTTATTACAGGTAACAAAACTGCCTGCATTACCATGTATTTTACTGTATATGAACTGTATTTTAATTGTAATTGAAGATCGAGTTTAGCATTTTATTATGACTGAGATTACACATTTCCTTCAGTTCAGCAACATGGTACTTAATAAATCAGTGGCTACATTTGCATGCAGCTCCAGTCCATTAACAATCAGATTAATAGCTCAATTACAATACAAAGAATTTATATATACACACCTCAAGCGGATCATATCAAGTGGATTCTTCAAGTGTGGGGTGTTTTGTACCACCTTACATTTGGGGACAAAAAGGCAATAAGTTATTTCAGATATTTTTACATGCCTAAAAGTATGAGAACTAATGATGGTTACTGAAGCTCTGAGCTTTCGAAATAATTCATTTTTGTTATGATCTTGCATTGGTAAATATTGTTCAAAATCTATGAACAAAGTATCACATCACATTCTGATTAATGAGGTTGATGCAAGAAATTATAGTTTTTTACGGATCCCCAAGCTATTCATTTTGTATTTCTTACATGACTTTATAACCTGTGACAAAAGTTCCCCTACTTGAGAATCACCAAGAAAGCTTTTGAGAGGAATTACAAGTAAACCGTTATCGAATTGAATAAGACAGGTAAATATATGTACCGTATTTTTCGGACCATAAGGCACACTTAAAATCCTTTAACTTTCCTCAAAAATCGACAGTGGCCCCTTAAAATGCGGTGCCGCCTAATGTATGAATTATTCTGGTTGAGCCTTCTGACCTAGAACCGATTGTAGATGTACACGGCCTTGGTAAGTTACGAACGCTCACGGCCACCGTAGTGCGGCAGCATCGCTGGAGTAATACGGTATGTGCTTCAGCATTAGGGTACGTTGCATTCATTCATTCATTTTCGAAGCGGATTTTCAAACCCAACGCTATCAGTCAGGCAGTACAACATGGTCATAGAGCAGCTGTGAGAGAATTCAACATTAACGAATCAATGGTACGGAAGTGGAGGAAGCAAGAAGACGCCCTGCGCCAGGTAAAGACCAAACTGAGCTTCTGAGGGAACTTAAGAGTTTTGTTTCATTTCATGCGTCTTATAACCCGGTGCACTTTATGTATGAACATATACCCGTTAGCAGCCGATCGTTGATATTGCGTCTTATAACCCGGTGCGCTTTATGGTCCGGAAAATACGCACACACACACACACACACTTTTGTAGCCATCTCTATCTCACTGCATTTCCAATCACTCAGGTACGTTCTGTGCATAATTTAACATGTTAAAATTAATTTTAAAAATTAAAATCAATAAATAAATAGCTCTCCATAGGAAACAAACTGTAAAAGACTTAAAAATTAATAGTTGAACGGATGGCACGAAATGATGATATTTAAGCAAATGAACATCAGTGAGTTTTCATAACGTTTGGAATGCTGTAACTATTTTGCACGTTTAATACGGAGCCTGCAACGAACCTGGACTTAAAAGCACAAGCATAGTAACTGAAAACTCAGGCAACATGATTAACCATCGCTTGCAGCTTATTATAGATGGATGTCCTTCCCATTGCTAAAGCAGCTTTTACACTGGGATTCCACACATGCAAACAGCTTTAGACAGAATTAGTTTAGCATGTTACTGGAGATTTTTTTTCTTAATAAGACAAGTTATTTTTCAACAAAAACAGTTCAGTTGAAGTCTGCCATCAGAATCATGTCACTCAGTCAAACCACCCAGCATGCACAAGTCGGCCTTTGTCTGTATTTCAAAACATATTTTTTCCCCCTTTGAAATAAGTTATGACTTGACTGACGGGATATGAACTAACTTGATTCAATTACTTGGTTGGTATCAACCTATGGATATGACTAAATTGCATATAGGGCAAAGTGATTTAGAAATGTCCTTTCGGAACCCAACGTCATTGGGGCCGTTCCATCACTGTCCTTATACAGTGATGTACAGTCCGACACTTCATTGCCTAATTTTAAGAACATCTGCAATCCTGCATGAAAGGATGTCATTAAAATGTGAGCACCAAGACAAGAAACATAACATAATTTAGCAACCAGGGCTGGGCTTAGCTAGCACGTAGAAGTCAATGTAGAGCTTGAAGTGCCTCCACTGCAGTAGACACTGTATTGAACTACCTGCACTGTAAGCACTTTGACTCTACACAGACACTGAGCATTTCAGCACTTAAGCACCTGAAGCCTCAACAGCAAACCCAAAACAAACACAGGACGAAATCAGGCCATTGGTTGTCCTTTGTCCTCTTGGCCCCCTGGTTTTCAAGAAAAGTTAGAGAAATGACAGGAGCTTGTAAATACATTCATTCATGTAAAATTTAGGTATTTTCAACTTCAGAAAGTGTCATAAGATCACAGCACAAAGGAAGTCATACTTTCTGAAATTCAGCTAAAACACATGACCATTTCATATAGGCGCTCGCTAGACAACTGACAGCAGACGGCCGTCTTAATCTTACATCCATTCCATACAAGCAACTCCAATTCTTCCACAGCAAATCATTTCATTACTGAGCTCACCATAATTATTCCTCCTTTACAGTTACTATTATGATGGGATGTTTTTCCTGAATTTGTCAAACCAGATAATTGATCTCTACCAAACGGGGTTCACACAGATCCTGATCACATGGCAGTGCTGTAGTCCATCTCCAGATGATGCAGTGTGTGAGAACTTTACTCCATGGTCATTTAACACAGGCCCCAGTGTTTCTAGAGGAAGATTGGTACCAAATAGTGTCATCTGAAGCCGAGAAATTTTTAAACTATACTCTTCAGCTGTTCAAGTGAGCTTGTGTGGATTTATGGCTGAGCTGCTGTTTCTATGTTACAACAAGTACATCCCAGAGGTGATCGGAGCATCTCTAGCAAGATGTATGGTTAACTGACATTGTTTAAGGTTGGCATTCAAACCCAGAGTCAATCTCATTAAGATGCATTATACTGATAATGTTAAGCAAGTAGTATAGTAAAAGAAAGGTGTTGTCTCACCAGCTGTTTAGGATTAGATGACCAACCCATTGAGACTTGTGTTAATAACAAAAGAGCATGATCCATTACTAGGTTGGGTATCGTTTGCATTTTATTGATTCCGGTTCTTATCAAATTCAAATTTCAATTCTAAAAATGGTGTGCAATTTACTGTGTCAATCTCCTGCCCCCACCCCATTTCAACAGCAAAAGTAATCCTTTTAACTTCAAATTTTTCCCCTCCCCCATTTTAAATCTGTTAAGTAAAACTTAACATGGTTTAATGTATTAAAAAAAAAAAAAAAAAAAAAAGTGACCTAGGAACACCAAACTTCTCCCAGTTACTACTGGTCATAAATAGTCTTCTGCTGAAATGACAAAACACGAGGTCCAAAGGGAACATAATCATTTTTGTGTTATGCATTTTACTTGTAATAAGCTTCATTACTTTCCTTTTGGATCACAGGTTCATCATCTCAGCAGTAGAGAGTACTCATTACGTATGGTTTTCCTAGATTAGCATTTTAGGACATTAAACCATGCTAAGCTTCGACTCCCCCGGCAAACACAGCATTTGCACTACGAGACCGCAGTTGGTCGAACATTGTTCATTGCTGAAGCTCAAGATCATGCTGGTGTCTTCGGTATTTTGCCACCTCTACACAACAGAAAATTTACAAGTATTTGGCATTTAGTCTTTCCTTTTTCTCTCAAAGTGCAGCCAAACAGTTGAGAACTTTTGAGTGTCCATCTGCCGCTAAAGCTCCAGCGGAGTGTGTCAAAAAACTGTGATGACATGCACGATTACATTGCACCAGTCCTAGCAGACAGATGCCTCTTTAATACTGATGTATTTGAAGCATGAACTGTGTTCATAGGAACTAATATGTGGAATTGAAATTACGTTTTTTAACAAGTACTTGGTTCTTGGAACTGGTTAAAAGATTAAGGGAAAGGGAAGGCACAACAGGGTGAAAAACTTCCAAGGACAAAATACTAGTGTAAAAGGGGAATTAGCATTGAGCTACTGACTCTGACATCTAAATTTCCGATAATTACATTTTGCAAGCTTAATAATCTTTGGAAAAGTACAATACTGCTATGCAGACAAATCCCAACCATGTTAAACAAACGACTTTCTACTGACAATATGCCTGAATTCCTGAAAGTGTACCTGACCAAATATTTTCTATTAATTTCTATTACCATTCATGCACACAAACTAGGGCCACATTTGTTTAATCAGTAAACCTAATACGTCTGGACTGTTGGGAGGAAATTGGAGCACCCAGAGTAAATCCAGGCAGACATTTGAAGAACATGCAAACTCCACACAGAAAGGACTCAGGCCAATCCACCTGGGATTGAACCCAGGACCTTCTTGCTGCCACCCTCAATGGCTGAGACCATTCAATGCTTATTATTTTGCAATGTTGGTTATGCCTTTATCTGGGTACTTTAGTTCATGATTTGACTAGAAGGCAAATTATATGATGACTGTAAGAGGGTAGTTCGTTTTTGAATGCACTGAAAACGGTCTGAACGGTAAACGATGCATTTTTACACCTGGCTCTGACATAAGCTTTAAAATACGCTGCTCTTTTAAAGAACTGGACATGTTCAACATGCAGGATGTCATATTCTAACTTTTAAATGCAACTGACTTCTAAAGTAAGGAAACAACCAATAAAGGTAGACAGTGATCCAATTCTAGACAAACTGTGAGGAAAGGGGGAAACCTGTGGCACCACTTCAACATGGTGGTCATCTTGAATGCCACCATTTTGGAAGTAACTTTACCCCCCACATGGGAAGGTAGCTGTATGAACAAGTAGAGAATTTCACGTTAACGCAACTTCATTCGTTCTCATAACGATTTTTCTGTACAGGCAATGCGAAATATTGAACTGGAGACCTCATCTCTGGTGAATAAAGCATGCATCATCACAGAAGACTTCAGCCAAGACTACCAATCACCCACAGTGCAGTTGCCAAACTCAAAAACAGGTTCTGTCCCCAACAAACCGAAAGCTGTACAATCAAAAATAAATGCTAGCAACAGCAACTGTTCCAGCCTCATTGAGCAAAAGCCTGCATCGCAGAACTCTACATTGGTCTCTGAAATGTGGGGTTAGCTGTGCCTCAATTCAGCAAACTTCATCCAACCTTAAATGGTACTCATACAAAAATCAGATGTTGCAACACCTGACTGAGGTCAACCCAGATCATCAGTTAGTATCTGCAGAATTGGTGACACAGCCTTGTTTTTCCCTAAGTGCTTGTCTGTGGTCAGTCGCTTTCTGGAAAGACACACCTAACACTGTGGGAGAAAAGGACAGCCTTACACTCAACCATGACGGATGGCAAATCAAACATATTCTGTAGACATTATGTGCAATTTTTAAATATACGAAAAAACGATACACACCATTGTTTTCCCTGGTGAAATTCTCTACAAATTTGAGCCGTCACAACTACTTTACATTTGGAAAACTGAAGCTGAATTCAAGATGGCCACCATGTAGATGACATATTTACTTAGTCACATTAATGACTAATTATGACAGGAGCATGGTCATAAAAATAG